>JAESVK010068805.1:0-24973 GCA_017140935.1 Hamamelis virginiana
AGAATGTGTTATCACATTAATACAAATAACCAAGATATTTAATGTAACATTATTACGATAATATAGCAAGCCAACATGATAACTAATATACCACCTGACATGAAATGAAATACCACTTTGGTTATTGTGATTATCTGTGTTGATTTAGTATTACCATATCAAAAACTTTCAAGGATGTTTAAGAAGAAGAAAATCAACATATAGTTGTAAATTGAGTAGTTGTAAATTGTAAATTGTAATCCAAAGAATTAGTCTTATTCTTTTGCATGGTGAACATAGTTGTAAGTTGTAATCCAAAGAGTTGGTCAAAGAGTGCATTGGCAAACCGATCAAATACAGTTTAAGACATCAAGAGTAGCAACATAAATAGGCCATTCATCAAACGTCTACTTAAAAGCACTGCCAACACAAGTCCCACATTGTAATTATTACACAAGACCTCAAGTTTCCATGTCCTGTGAAAGAAAAGCTTCATTGAGAAAACCAAAACAGACACGGGGGAAACTGCAATACAATGTCCAATCTTTGTTCCTTCCGTCCAAGCAATTCATCTGTTCATCAGTCATCTATTAACTATCAGTTTTCAGAGCAAACCATATATAGCTTTGAAAGATGCACACACATTAAAAACAAAAGAGAGAAACCCCAAAAATATTATATATATATATATAAAGTAAAAAGAGGAGGAGATAGGAGAGGAAAGGGTCCACACACTAAATAGGAGATGTTGTCTATGGTATGCATCCACCAGCATTGTTAGATTGCCAATCACAACACATCCCCATCATAGTACGTAGACAGGGCCAGTCATGACATTCGAACACCATAGCTAAACACTCTTCAACTAGATATCAAAAACTGCCACTCCCTAATGTAGTACTGCTTTGCTTTTATAGGGAAGCAGACAGGCCTGACTCTTGCAAACCATGTCCACAGGTCATATGACCCTTGTGTTAAAAGCCTAAATTGGATTGACAAAACCAAATGAATTAAAAGGCTCTTGGTCCCTAAACTACTAACATGTGGTATACCAACTTGCAAACTACTCAGTTAGCTCTAGAATATTGTGAAGGAAAACAATAAATCCTAAAAAAACTGACTGTTGGATTAGATACCCCTCTTATGTATGTCATGCTCACCAAAAATCACAATGATCCAATGGTTGGTTTCTGAAAAATATCATTGTAAAGAAAATGTGACTTTCTTATTCTTCAAATGTCACCATTTTTTCAGATACTGACAATTGGATCACAATGAATTTTGGTGGGCATGACATACATAAAAGGGGTATCTAATTCATCGGTCGGTTTTTCCAAATTTGTTTTGCAATTGATCCTACGTAGGTCACCTAATGCAACTTTGTGTAAGAGAGCACCTTATAACAAACTCCCTGTACATATATGATGTGCTAAACCACGTCATTGGTAAATCATTTACAATTAAGTATGTTTCATTATAATTAAGTAATGAAAAGGGCCAAAAACGTCCCCTGCACACTGATAGTATACAAAGTAACAAAAAGAAGAACTACAAATTTCACAACTTTCGAGTATCTGAAAAAAGTTGGAAGGATTCATGAATTTCTAAAAACAACCAGCTCCTCGCTATTTTGTTCTTCAATTGCTCTATAGACTCTTCTTCCCCTGGAAAAATCCTTCTATTCCTTTCCTTACACATGGTCCAAAAAAGCGAATGTGGAAGATTCCTAAATCTTGAACAACCAACTTATCTAGACAAAGATGAGAAATCCAATAAAGAAGGATAATTCATACAAAAGAAAACTTGTAACGACTAATTGACGTAAGTAAAATAGAAAATAACAAGTAAATTAATGTTGGCTTATTAGCCAGGAAAATTATTTGTTATACAATTTTATTCCCATGTTACTGAACCACCATATATATAATGTGCAGGAGATAAACTTCAACTCCAGGTCGTAGTTCCATTATTAAGATATTCAAACAAAAGCAACATATAACTATTGAACATTAAAATTTTCAAATTCAGGTCGAACTTCAGCCGGTCCAGATTAGTAGAATCGATTCATGGAAGTCATCAACTGGAATCCGAGGGCTTTAAAACAGTGGTAAGTAGAGTGGTTTGAAAACTAGGAACTGAGATGAGAAGCCACCGCACATTACAATTTCTCAAGAGGTTATTCATTCAGCCCTGTAGATACTTTTCCCCACCATTGGGAATCCAATTTAAAACTCCTCAACATAAGCACATCATTTAGTGCTTAGACAATGGGCACACGTTCATAATCCATCAAGAAATCAGAATCATCTCCCTGAGATTGTAATTCACCTTAATACAGAAAATAGTGATGGAGACAGCCTCGGGTCATGAAGATATATGCAGCTGCATATATCTGTCCTTAACCTCAAATTTGGTTCCACCCAATCGACCTTGGAAGATAAAGAGAGGAGATGTCTTATTCTAGGTAGGCTACAGCTTTGTGCAATAGAAGACAATTAACAGATCTTTTCCATCTTAAATTGCATCATTTTGGAATCAAACATCTCGAGAAAGAATTTTGTGTTGATATTAGCAAAAAATGCTTTTTAGTTTATAAAAAATAAATTATGTCTAAGCATATATTAAGGAACAAAACAGTGTATTTAATTTAGAGAATAACTTGTACCAATGATATTTATCAAGGTCTCCATTTCAAAACAATATCATCACTAACAACACAAAAATGAAACCAAAGTGATATATCTAAATCTCCATTAATAAACTGCTAAAACAAGACCTAGATGAAAAAAAATTCTGACCTTTGTCGAGAAGTGCTATCTCAATTGAGGCATCGACTGTATCAACGAGATTTTACAACCACGAGTGAAACCATAGATCCTTTGTGGGTAAAGCCAAATTCCACTTCGACTGTTGTTTATTTTGACAACTATGTTTTCCCCATTTCTATATTATTTACTTCACCTGTTCTGCTTTGAACAGAAGGACAGGGCACAAGTAATATAAAGAGATCTTATTTATTAAGTTCACACTCTACGCAGATGGTCGGAAAGTTCATCCACGATAGATAATAGAGGCTCAAAGCTTTAAATTGTAATTGTGATTCAAAATTGAAACAAAAATGACACTTCCATTACTGACACTCATGCCTGACTTCGTTGAAGGCTGCAAAGCACTATCCCTCTGTATTGGAATCTAGCTGCAAGGCACCATTCCAAGCATCGCCAAGGAACTTCAGCAGGTGATATATAATAACGCACATATCATCATTATACACTTCAATAGGAGGGATCCTAACACTTGTTATACAGTCAAAGGCCATCTCCAACCATTTACTCTTACTCTTACTTAAATTGAGTAAAAAGCTTGATTTGATGGAGCTCACCAATCATTTACTCAAATTTATACTCGAATCTTATAAAAAATTATATTTTTTTCACAAAACTTTCTTTTATTAATTTTGCACATCCAAACAAGGTCTATCTCTGCCCTATTTCTATTTGAACAGCAGCAAACCCATCAAACCGTAGCTTCATATATGATATATCTGCCCTATTAGCAGAACAATCAGCCGAGTATGTTTCTGTAGAAGGAAGGGGAGAAAGAGGAAGAGAGAGGTGTGAGAGAGTCTCTGCAGGCTTCGGAAAAGGGGGAAGAGAGAGAATATGCAGATCAATCAAGGATGGAGCTTCACCGTCGGCCATGGATGGCGGGAGAGATGGCTGCCATGACAGGAAGAGAAGAACCGAGATTCAGCCCCAAATCTGACCGTTGGAGGCTTACTCAAATAATTTTAGTCAAGCTCAGTTTGGGTAAGGATTTGAGTAAAACTCAAATTTGGTATAGGTATGAGCAAGGATTGGAGAAGTGTTTTAGGCCATTTTTACTCAAATTCAAATTTGATTAAGGGTTGGAGATGCCCACTGAGGTGCACATTCCCTAATTACAAGGAAAAAATAAATAAAAAGCCCAAATTTCCAACACAAAACATCAATGCTAAACCTAAAGCAATCATAAGATAGAAGGACCCTAATTTTGAACGCAAAAAAATCAACAAAAACCCTAATTTCAAGCAAAAAAAAAAAAAAGCTAATGCAAACCTTAAAGCAATCATAAGACGCAAGAACCCTAATTTTGACCCCAAAAAAAATTATCAGATGGGAGAGGATAGGAAAGGGACCTGAGAGACGTTGACGATGAGTAGTCTCAGTGAGAGTGAGAAGCAGAAGAGGTTGAAGAATGGTGTGAAGGAGCGTAAAGCTTGTTATAGGCGGTTTCGCCAACGAGGTAGATGCCGAAGGCGACAAGGGCGATGCCGAGGCCGGGAGTGGCGTGGCGGAGCTGATTCGTCATCATCGGATGCTTCCTCCACTCGTCCCTCCTCCTGAAGAACTCTCCAGTTGGTCCCAATGGTTTCGCCATCTCTCTCTCTCTCTCTCCCTCCCCTCTGTCTTCTCACTGCTTTGCAAATGAGTTGCTGTTTGGGACCTGGGAATCTGCGATAGAAAATTAGAAATTGGGAGGGTAGGCTTATATTATAAAGGGTATTTATCTTAGAAATTGGCGTATCAGTGTATACCCAAATCTCCTTGCAAAAAATTTGGTTCATGAAATAAACAAATTATATAGCTTATAACAAATTTACCTTCATTTATATATCATTTTTTTTTTTTCAAAATTAGTTTTTGTCAAAAAGAAAATGCATTAAATGCTATATAATTTTAAATAGGTAAATTTATATATTGTATGCATCTAATTAATATGATTTCAAACAAATAAATTTACCTAACTCGTATACATGTGATGGATGCATATAATATCATATATATCTTCAAACATGTAAATTTATATAAACTGTATTGCATGCATCAAATTTGATTTTCAAACAAGTAAATTTATCTAACCCGTATACATGTGTTGGATGTGTATATTACCGTACGTCTTTAACTAGGTAAATTTATATAAAATATGTTGTATGCATTTAATTTGATTTTTAATAAATCCTAAAAAAAAAAAAAAATCAAATAATGCAACTTACTTTTTTTGGACTCTTTAAGAATAGATATATAAAAGAGACTAATAATTCAAAATTTGAAATGAATGTAATTTAAAAAAAAAATTATAAAGAGTTTGATAATCTAAAATTTTTCCATATATAGTCCCATAAAAATACAAACTCTAAAAAGAAATCACAATAAATGTAATCTTATCAAATTAAGGGCAAATTTCTTAATATAAAAAAAGGTTGACTTTGAAATATCCTGGGAAGATTTCACGGTAAATCTTAGAGGATGTTGGATCTTATGGAACGGAATCTTAATTATATGGGATTATGGATAATTTTCCCTATTATAAAATGGGGTCTGAGACTTGGACCCGTATGCTTTTGTTAGGCTTACACCCAAAATGCCTAAAACCTAGCTCGAGTCTATTAAGTGTCAACTAATCGATCATTGGTGTCACGAGCTCTCGAAGTCACATTATTATTTTTATTATTATTATTATTATACGTCAATAATCATAAATTTTCGAAATATTATGTAAACGAATCTGATCCAAAGATAATTATGAAAATGAACCTGTCACTATTTTTTGGACTAAAATACTCTTCAAAAGGTCAAATTTTGACTTTAATTTTGTTGAACCATAAATTTTATTTTAAAAAAATTAATAATAAATAAATAAGCATTCTTATTTATTTATTATTTAAAAATAATCTATGTTTTGAATTTAGCCTTTTGGCATTTAATCATTTATGGATTAGCACCCATTAAATTGATAAATTTTATTTTTTAAAAATTAATAATAAATAAATAAGCATTCTTATTTATTTATTATTTAAAAATAATATATGTTTTGAATTTAGCCATTTGGCATTTAATCATTTATGGATTAGCACCCATTAAATTGATATTTTTATTGATGGGTTAAAATCCATTAAATAATTGGTTTTATTCATGGGTTAATATCCATTAAATTATTGGTCTTATCCATGGATTAATATCCATTAAGTTATTGGGTATATCCATGGGGTAATACTCATAACCCAAATTATGGTGGTTATTGCTTAATAGGTAATGGGAGTTACTTTATCCAATGGTCATTATTCAAAATTGGGGAAGTTGCTTTATCCAATGGTTATAAATCAAAGTAGAAGTTACCAACAGGTATAGGTTGGTTTTATTAACTTTTTGAATATAAAAAGGAAAAAAAATAAAGAAGAAAAGGAGATAGAGAAAGCATTCGGTTGAGAAAATAGAGAGAGAAAAGAGAGTCTTGCAAGGAACAGATAAGAAGACAAAGAGAACAATGATTCTAGTGTGAATCAAAGGTGTACGTATGTTTCTGTGAGGACTTTCTTATATAAGGACATGGCCTTTTGGCTAATGTAAAATGGGTATTTTGAAAAACTGACCGTTGAATTTAATATTTTTCCTATGTATGACAGGCATGCCAAAAATTACAGTGATCAGACCACTAGTTTCTTAAATCCTGTATTTAAGAAACCAATGTTCCGATCACACTAATTTTTGGCATGCCTATCATACATAGGAAGAATATTAAATCCAACGGTCAGTTTTTCAAAATACCTATTTTACATTGGGCAGAAGGCCTCACAGGAATGGGACTATATATATATATATGATGTATATATGATGTATATTATAAAAAAAATTGATATCTTATGTATATAAATAAATTTTATGTACGTTATAAAAATAAAAAAAAAAATTTGATGTTCTAGAACATCAAGAAAATTATTTTCAATTAAACTTAAAGTTTAATTTCCTTCAAGTATTCATCCAAGTTCATCATGTTCTTGAATATCAAAAACTATGAAAAGATGATCAAGATCATTAAATTCGTGATGTTCATGAACATCAAAAATAAAAATAATGGTGTGAAAGTTAATTAATGATGATCGAGATCGATCATTAAAAAGTAAAAAATAAAAAAATAAAAAAAATTATAATCTAACCTTTTCTCAAGTCTCTGTCTTTTCTATTTCAAAAAAGATATATGTAAACTTTTCTCTAAAATGTTTATCTTGAAATCACACCAACAAAGTAATACTAATCTTTTACTTCAGCTTGACGAGTGAGGTTTTCGATTGAGAGCAAATTAGGGCGCGGGGAATGAAAAGAAAAGGAGGGAAAATAAAAGAAAATGGGATATTTCGCGGCATATTATTTACGGCGTTTAAAATACGCCGTTAATACTAAAACTATTTACGGCATTTGAAAAACGCCGTTAATACCTATACATTTTACGGCATTTAAAAAACGCCGTGAATATTTTTTTTACGGCGTTTATTAAACGCCGTCAATAAATATAACTTTTACGGCGTTTGAAAAACGCCGTTAATACCTATACTTTTTACAACGCCGTAAATATTAATGCTTTTATGAATTTTTTTAAAAACACGAGATTTATGACTTATATTACCACTTTTTACGGCGTTATACATAAACGCCGTAAATAACCATTTTTGTTGTAGTGAGATCATTAAAAAGTAAAAAATAAAAAAATAAAAAAATTATAATCTAACCTTTTCTCAAGTCTCTGTCTTTTCTATTTCAAAAAAGATATATGTAAACTTTTCTCTAAAATGTTTATCTTGAAATCACACCAACAAAGTGTTGGATAAATAGGATTTCTAATGAGAAAATGTTAGATTAGTGGGTTGAAAGTAGGAACTTCAGGGCCAGTGGTCAGTTATCTTCTATTTACGGATGATTCTTTATTTTTTTGCAAAGCTAATACTGCTGAATGCTGTAATATTAAGTTGATTTTGGATATCTACAAAGCTGCTTCGGGTCAATGTGTGAATTTTGAGAAATCCTCTATCTTTTTTAGTAAGAATACTCCGGAGACAGTGCGGGCTGAGTTGGCTAGCTTATTGGGCATTGGTAGATTGGGTGGTCAGGAGACTTATCTTGGGTTACCGGCTTTGATTGGTCAAAATAAACGACACCTTTTTGGAACTATCCGGGATAAAGTTGGTATGAAGATCAATAGGTGGCAAGCTAAATTGTTATCCCCTGCTGGTAAAGAGGTTCTCCTAAAAGCAGTAGCTTTGGCGATGCCAAACTATACTATGTCGTGCTTTAAAATTCCTGTGTCACTCTGTAAAGAAATTATGAGTATGCTTGCTAATTTTTGGTGGAATCAGAATGGAGATAATCGTCGAATTCACTGGGTTAGTTGGGATAAAATGACTAAAGAAAGGAGTTTGGTGGTCTTGGTTTTCGGGATCTTGCAAAGTTTAATTTGGCTTTACTTGCTAAGCAAGGTTGGAGAATTCTTCAGAATCCTAATTCCTTGTTGTCACGAGTTTACAAAAGTCGTTATTTTTCTGATGGGGATTTTTTGGATGCAAAGTGGGTTCTAAAGCCTCTTGGGGTTGGTGAAGTATTATTGCTGGCAGGGAAGTCCTTAAACTGGGATTGAGGTGGCATGTTGGGAATGGGCAGTCCATAAATTTTTGGAGGCATAAATGGATTCCTTTTCAGCATCAGAATTTTGTGCAATGCCGGTTGAATCATGTGGATGCCAGTTTGGATATCAAAGTTAGTGCTCTTATAGATAATGATAGGCGTTGTTGGGATGAACAGAAACTTAAAGAGTATTTCTTTGACTCTGATGTGCATTCTATCCTTTCAATACCTATCTCGTGGAGGGGATCTGTGATAAGTTGGTGTGGCATTTTCAAAAGAATGGTTCTTACACGGTCAAGTCAAGTTATCAAGTTGCTGTTCAACAGTTAGAGGTCAGTACTCGAGGTCAGTATGGGGAAGTTGGTGAAAGCAGTAGGGCGGGGGATTACAGTCGACTTTGGACTGGGTTGTGGGATCTTTCAATTCCAGGTAAGCTCAAAGTTTTTTTATGGAAATGTGCTCATGGTTCACTTCTAGTGGGGGAGCTTCTACTACGCAAACATATTCAACATTGTGATGGTGTATGTAGTATATGTTTGCAACATTGTGAATCTATATTAAATAGGTTATTTTGGTGTCCATTCTCTCGTTTGGTTTGGTTTGGTTGTGCAGTCCGCTTCGAGTTGATGTTACGCAGTTGACAGAGTTCTCTTTCTTTGAAGTGTGGCACCAATTGAAAGAAAAATGGAAAGATGCAGAGGAAAGTGATAAATGTGAGTGTTTGGCGGCATTTATTCTTTGGCAAATCTGGAAGGCACGAAATACAGTTATTTTTTCAGGGAAAAATTGGTCCCCTCTAGAGGTAAGTGATAAAGCTAACAAGGACGCATTGGAGTTTGATTTGGTTTGCAAGGACATTGGTAGGAGGTCTGGTAGTGTCGATGCTACTATTAGGGATGTAGTTGCTGCTTGCATTGGGTGGCAACGTCCGAGTCTTCCTTTTGTGAAACTTAATATTGATGGGGCCTATAAGAAGGATATGGGGGCTGGAGGTATTGGTTTAATTTTTCGTCATGATAAAGGCTCGTGTTTAGCTGGAACTGCAATCCATATGGTGAGTGTGCCAAATGCTTTCGTAGTTGAGGCATATGCGCTCCGAGAAGGACTGAGAACTGCTTTGGAGTTGGGTTTTAGATCTTTGATTGTTGAGGGTGATGCGAAGGTGGTTTATGATTGTGTGCAAGGCAAAATGCCAGTACGGCTTGATATTGCAGTTGTGGTGGATGACTGTTGGGAACTTTTGGAAGCCTTCCTTGCGGTTGAATTGGTATTTGTGTCTCGTTCCTGTAATAAGGTTGCAGACTCTATCTCTAAATTTGCTTTGAATCATTTGATGTCCCTTTCTTGGAAGGAACATCTTCCAGATTGGATTAAACCTCTCCTAGAGGTTGAAATGTTGTAGCCTATAGTTTGGTTTTTTTTAATAAAGTTTCAATATGTTGACAAAAAAAAAAAAAAAAAGAAGAGAAAAGTCCTAATTTGATTTAAAAATTATCCAATTCAATTATTCATTTATTTGATTGGATATTCCTTACAATAATATATATATTTTTTTTAATTTCAAAATTTGAATTCAAATAAGAAGTTCTTATCAAGTTAGACTCGCAGAATTATTAGAAGCCTAATTTGAACAACGAATTTCAACAAGTATTTAAAATAAATAACTAAATGCTTTTTGATTAAAAAAATATCCTTAATTATTTTTTAATAAGAGGATATTATCCTTTTGTAAAATTCAAAATTTTATGTTTATGGAATTAATTTATAATATAAAAAAATACTTCTTTTGATTGGCTAATTTATTCCATGATGACGTCTGCATCCATTAAGTTCGACAATTCCGGCATAAATACAATTTTGGCATGTGTGAACAATTTCAATTAAATTGGTAAATTGTAAACAATTTTTAAATGGTCAATTTTAATGTACACGTGGCTAATGCAAGAGCATGTCGGCACGTGCGGAACAAATTTGATTAAATTGCCAAGTATATGTCCGTTTGGCACATTCAAATTGATTCACCCAAATTGATATATATATATATATAATATTTGGGATTACAATTCCATATGCAAGTAATTTTAATTAAATAAAATTTTGGCACTTGAAATTTCGGTTTGGTGGTGTATGTTTTCGACAACAAAGATTGAATTAAAACAATTTTAATCAAATTGTAAAATTTATATCAAATTGTAAAATAAAAATTGTAAAATTTGGCATATATAATTGAATTCAATTAAATTGAAAGTGCCAATTTGATATACCAATGTCATTGTAAGATTGTAAATTTCAAATTACAAATTTCACTTGAAATTTTGGATAAATAATTTAATTTTTATTTGCCATGGAAATAGAATTATAATTATTTTATTAGATTGGAATTTCATCTTATTGGACTATAGGAAACCAAATAAATTTATGTCAAACGATTATGGGCTACAAATTAAAATAATAAATTAGTCCATATTAGATTAACAAATATCCAATTAAAATAGTCCATATCTTTAGTGAGCTAATAAACGTCCAACTAATGTCATTCAAATTTACATTGGGCAAACCAAAAATACAAGATCAAATCATTGGATCTCATTTAAGTCCAATCAATTTTAAATTTTGATTTAGCATTCAAATAATGAGTTTCCTAAATGATTGATTTGACTTTAAAAGGATCTTAATTTAAATTTCTAAAGAATTGGTTCATTTTTTATAATTGGGCCTTGTTAACCCCATTATCTATTTAGTTCAATTTTATTTTGAGCTTATAAATGAATTTTTCTTTAAATAATTAAATTCATAAAAGCCTATTATTTTGACTTATTAGTTCAATAATTGAGCGGATCTTGAATCCACTATAATTGACTAATAAAGTTTAACTTTAAATTAATATTGGGCTTTTTATCATTTCAAATATTCCGAACTACGATCGACTTGATTCCACTTTGGATACGTAGGTAGTCCAGCATCTGGATGCAGTCACAATCCTGATAAATTCCTAAATTTATCCAAAACAAATCAAATTAATTTTAATAGTTCAATTAATAATTAAAATTATCAATCACTAAAATTAAATAATTAAATAGTGGATCATATACCCATTAATTAATTTATTTCAATTAATCGAACTACGATTGGCTTGATCCCTACAATACGTAGGCAACTTAAGACTTGTACTTAAGTGTAGCCACAACAATAAAATAAATATAAATTTTTATATAATTGATATTAATCATGGTTGGAATCAAAGGGTGTTCTCTTGTAACAAGAGATTGTAATTAATAGATATTCATTATCTTGAATGAGTTCTACTCACACTAATAAAAGCTTATATACTCTTAGTATGTAGGTGAAATTATGTTTTGTAAAAGTTAAATTTTTACTCAACATGATTTTTGGCACTCCCGGTGGGACCCATTTTCCTTTTCATCTCGATTAAATCTTATATTTTCTTGTGTTGCTCTACAAGTTTTGAAATGGCACCACAAGTCACTGTTCATTTTTATGATTTCCCAAGAGTTCACTTGAAGGGAAAAGATGCGAAGAAACGAGGTTGCTATGCCTCATTCTCAATTGGTCAAGCACTAATTCATACTGAAATCCCGAAGTTGCCTAAGGGTGCTAAGCCCATCAAGTGAGGGTCAACAAGGCTACGAAGGCCATTGAGACCCAAGTTACAACAACTTCAAAGAAGAAAGCTGCTAAGGCTTTGAAAAAAGGGCTGCAAGGTCTTTGAAAAGGAAGGTTGCTAAAGTCACTTCTAATGTGGTTGCTAAAACTGCAGCAACTACAAGTGAGGTAGTTAAGCTTGTTGATTCCAAGATCATTAAGACTAGCCCATGTGCACCTGCTTTAATTACACATATTATGATTAGGTCCATTCCAATCGATTTGGTTACCCTTGAATCTGTCACGGTGACTTTTACAGAATTTGAAGATGAGATTGCAGTGAAAGCTCTTAAGGTTAAAATCCTTCGATCCCCTACATAATCTTCAAAGGGGTCAACATCAAGGCCTAAAGGGTCAGCTAGACAAGTTTCATCCATAACTGACCTTCGACCACATGTGGTCGATCTTGGCTCTCCCTCTGAGGTTCATTTGAAAGGAAAAAGGAAAGAATGTCAAAAAAATCATAGCTAAAGGATCAAGTCTCGGTCTCTATTTCCAATAGTTTTTCTAAAAAGAAATTTCAAGTAAAAAGGGGTTCTAAGGGGAAAGGAAAAGAGCCCAAAATTAATGTTCTAGAAGAGGCATCCTTCTGTCCATTGGCTGCTTTAAGTGTTGAACGATCAAAAAAAGCAAAGTTTGATATGGAAGCAAAAAAATGGTTCTTTATTTCAGGCTACATGTTTGCTAGAGAAGCGATGTGCTTTTGGATCAGGGGCATTATCTATGTCCTCTGACAATGAAAGACCTTATACAGGTCCCATTACTCATTCAAGGTCGCAATTAATTTCCTAAACAGTTGAAGAAGAATCATCAAATTCAAGTGTGCCATTAGAAGTTGATCAATCAATGAGTTCAGTTACAAGCTCAAATAATCCACTTTATGGCGATCTAATGTCTCTCTTTAATAAGGAAGATTTTCCTCAAGAAATATCTACCAAATTCCAAAAAGAATTAAAAATAAGCGATGAAAGTGAATAAAAAAAATATGCCAGTTTTAGTTACTTGCACAACAAGTATTGAAGAGCAACTCCAAGAAATGCAAAGTAGACTAGCTGAAAAAGACGCTGAGATAGCAACCCTTGCTGCTCAAGTGGCTAATCAAGCTGGTATGTCTACTCGTGAACATGTTGAAGAAGGAAAAAATCCCACAACACCAGTCACACAGGTTGATATAAAAACTTTAATTGCATAAGGAATTCGAGAATTCCAAGCATCTTTAAATCCTCCTGTGATTGGGTACCGGAAACCATATCCTTCTGTGCTTGGTATACTCAGTTGCAACCAGGATCAATCCTTACATGGGATGATATGCAAAGGGAATTCCTAGCACAACTTGTTAGTTCAAAGAAAAAGGTTTCAATTATTGATATTGCAGATGCTAGGCAAAGGCCTAATGAGAGTGCAAATGATTTCATTATAAGATGGAAAAGCCTTAACCTCCAGAAAAGCTAACCGAGCAATCTGCAGTACAAATGTGCTCAAATAATCTCCTTCCAGAGATAACAACATTTGTTGGCACTGCGGAGCCTGAAACTTTTGATACACCTGTTTATAAGGTAAGCAATGTAGAAAGACAAATTGCTCTCCAGAAAAGTGTAACATAAAAACCTCTCACAGAAGAGAAGAAAAATGATAATAAAAAGCCATTAAAGAAAGAAACAATGACTACTTTTGTTAAAAATGATAAGAGTAAAGGAAAAGAAGGTCCAAGAAAGTTAACTCTCAAAGAAAAGAAAGAAACTAAATATACGTTTGATGATGATGATGATATGGAAGCCATTGTTGATGAACTCCTTAAAGCTAACGCTATTCAGCTTCCTGAACTCATAAGACCTTATGAAGTCAACAAAACTGACAATCCTAAGTACTGCCGGTATCATAGGATTGTTAGTAATCCAATTGGAGAATGTTATGTTCTCAAAAATGTCATTCAAGCAATGATTAACAATCATGAAATAGAGTGTGGACACCCCATATTTACCAATTATTTCTACCATATGTTCATGCAAATGATTAACTAGAATTGTTGATCATTTGGTGAGGAATTGGCCTTGTAAAGACCAAATTGTCCAAATTGCCCTTTTCTGAGAAAAAGGACAGTCCATTATTTCATGTGTACATTTGGATTGGAATCAACCAATTTGTATTGCATTTGACTTTTGAAGTGTTTTAGAACATCCCTGTAAATTTTCATAGCATTTTGATGAGAGCTCGATAGGTAATTAAGGTTTTTGCGACTTGAAGGGCATTTTCGTCATTTTTCTCGTATAATTTCCGAATGACTTCCGAATTCGAAATGGATTGTCTCATGAGGTTTATATGGATGTGGAGAGTGTATTTGAAGTGTCAATTGAGCCTTTGAATGGTTGGGATAGATTCGCCCAAAATCGATCCCACGGGTAAGAATGAGCTAAATTAGGGTTTTGTTCAAATCGACCGTGAATTGGTCATTTTCACTAAAATGAAAGATTTTCAAAACATGTTTTCAAGTACCAATTTCATATTAAAACCATGTTTTTAGAAGTGGTGCAAGCCTAATTGATCAATTTTACAAAACAAAGAATGGTCATATGACCAATTTTGGCACAACCGGGTCAATTGGCTAGCTTTTTGCTAAAACCCTTGACCATGGTCAAGTATTTTTAACCCAAAAACATTATAAAAATGTGGAGGATCAAAACACGGTCGTTTTGAGCCCTGAACCATCGAATTTGGATCAGATTTGACCAAAATATGGCCAAAATATGAAAACCCTAAAATTTGGGAAGAAATTGGGGAAAGATTCACAAAGTGACCGTCCTAGCTAGGACGGCCACCAGCATGTTCGATCATATTTTGCATTTTTGGAAGGTTTGAGGCTCCCCCACCCATTTTGGCCGATTTGGTTCGATTTTTTGAATATAATTCGAAGGGTTTTCAGCTGGCAAACCCTAGCATGACTAATTCTAAGCCTTAGGATCATTTTTAGATGGATTAATCCTAACCATTCAAGGTTTTGAACCCTAGCTCTATATATGTTGCATTATGGAGTTAGAGAAAAATGAGGAGAATTCTAGGGTTTTTGGAGAAGGAGGCTACAGATTCAGTTCTTCATCTTTACACCATTGAAGGGGCCAGAACTCAAGGCTAAGAGCTTGGAGGAAGGTAGCCAAGAAGGAGGGAGAAGGGTAAATCCTTAACCTTAGTTTTCGTTTTCATGAATTCTTACATAAGTCTATGATGCTATGGTGTAAGTCCTCTTCATTTTCATATAAGATGGATTCTCTTTTCTTTTTCTTTTTGCTATGAGAATGTTTAACATGATAGGGTTAGTTTTATTGTTATTTCATGTCATATGTATGATTAGGGTTAGCCTTGATGTTATTTTATGTGAGCATGCATGATTAGGTTTAGTTTTGTTATGATGTTATGTTAGTATGTATGTCTAGGGTTAGTTAACCTTATTGAGATTTTGTGTTAGAATGGATGTTTAGGGTTAACGTAGTTTTATTATGATTTTATGTAAGTATGCATGACTAGGGTTAGCTTTATTGTGATTTTATGTGAGTATGCATGATTAGGGTTAGTTTTATTATGATTGTATGTTTAGCAAGCATGTTAGGATGTCTTTCATTATGATTTTATGTGTTTAGATGTGTTTAGGATTAGTCTTATTATCATTTTGTGCTAGTTAACATGTTTAGAATTAGTTTTGTTGTTATTTTATGCTAGTTATCATGTTTAGGGTGAGTCTTTCATTATTTTATGTGTAAGCATGTTTAGGGTAAATGTTGATATATTCATATTGTTATTTGAATCTCATAATGCTTGATCGATGATATTAATGATGATATGAATGTATTAATATATTGTTCTTGATATGTGATGAGTCTTGAGTCTTTTTGTCTATGCTCTTTATGATTATTTAAACACTTGCCATGGATTTGTTTGTTTGAATATATAAATTGTGTACGAGGGAGCGTGCGAAGGTAAGATCCTCCCCTTGTGTTTAAATTAATTATTTAAGCATAGTTTTGTGTAGTTTTTGATATGTTTTGCATGGTAATTTAATCAAGCATGATAGATTGTATGCTAGGGTGTTTATTTGATGTTTTTATGGATTAAAAATGATTTTTAAGCTACTTTAATTATGTATTCAAATCTGTCCAGATTTGAATACATGTTTTAAAGTGGTTTAATTAACATTTTTAACCCATGTTTTGCATGATTCTTATAGTATGTTCATAGTATGTTCATGTAGAAAGCATGCTAGGTCATATTCACATTTTCATTCTTTGTTTTCATGATTTTTTAGAGTGGTTAAAGGTTCATATTCAAATCTGTCCGGATTTGTTTATGCCCTTAAAACCCTTCTAAAAATTATTTTAAGGCCAAATCCAACTTAGAAATATGCTTAGGTTCACATAGATTAATTAGTATGCATTTAGGAGCATTACCATGCATTGTTAGGATCAATTTCATGCATATTTGTTTGGATTTATTTAAATTACAGCATGCATTGCATTAGGATTTTAGGATTCTAGATAAACTTTAGGGCTAGTTAGGAACCCTAGGCTTAGGAAGGTCACTTGACCTTCCCTAGGACTGTCTTTTGTTGTAAAAGTCATATTCAGATTTGAGTATTTTAATCAATTTAAGAGTCGATTTTCGAGAGATTTCCTAAAAGATTTTTGATGCAATGTTTATGAAATAAACATGATTTTATGAGATATTTGATTATTAAATGATTTTCAAAAAGATTTGAAATGTTTTAAAGATTTTTTATTTTGGAATGAAATTCCTCTCAATATGATTTGTTTTCTTGAAATATCTTTGAAAAAGATTTTCAATTGGAATTTAATTCTAAAGATAAGAATTATTTTAGAATATTTGGATTTTAAGAAAGTCTTTTAATTTGAAATGATTTCAAATAAATGATTTTAAACAAACAAAAATTCTCGAAGTTAGAGTCTTGAATTAGTTTGAGTACCTTTGATGATGTGATCAATTACAATAGGAGAGTCCTAGGGTAGTCGAACTACGTGGACTTTGATACTTGCTGGGTGATACTAGTAAGTTACGTAGGCGCTAATAGGGCTCAAGTCCGCCCTAGGATTCCCGTAGGGTATTCTAGGTTCTTAGGGTTTGTTTGTATATTTTTTATTATTATTAATATAACTAGTATAGATAATGCATTTATATCACTATTTTTTTTGGTTTATTTGGATTATTTAGGATTGTCTGTAATAAGAAATTTAAATAGCCCAAATAAATTAGAAGTCCTTTAATTAGGGCGAGGTGGGTGCCTACAAGTGAAAGCTTGGAACCTTCCCACGTCGTAACCTAGCCCCCGGATCCAACTCTAGTTTGTAGACTGCTTTTCCATCAATGAAGTTTGTTTTATTGAAAATAAAATATTTTTATGGTTTCATTATTCCTTAAAAATAAGGTGGCGACTCCTTTGTTTTGTTGTTTTCTAAAACCCCCCCTTAATCACATCGCCCGGTGATGATGTGGACTCACACCATCAAAGCCCCGTCACGTGGCTGGTCCACAGAACTGGCGACTACGCTGGGGATTTCGAGGGCTAAACTTCAATTAATTTAATTGGGCTATTTAATTTCTTAAATTAATTAAAATCAACCACTTGCATTTGTGTGTTTGCATATCATTTTAGTTATATTAGCTGCATGTCATTGTGTGATAAGACGATGTTGCCTTGCCAAATGATGGTCTAGTCCTGATCCCTGTCTCCACTCGACACTAGGGCAATCATGACGAAACCATCAACCTATTGTCAAGTACCCTTCGGGGTATATCAAACACCAATCAATACTGTTTGACCCACGCGGCACGCCATGTGTCACATGTGGTTAGGTATATGGATTGGTCTGCAATAGGAACCTTTGAACCCACCTTTTGCATTAGTCCATGTAGACAGCCTGTAAGACACTCTACCCCACAGTGCTTGCACACACCTGTTATGCTGCCGAAATTTTGACACACAATTGTACTGTTATGCTGCCGAAATTCCTTTTGGTATTTAACTGTACCGTTATGCTGTCAAAATTTTTCTTGACACATACTTATGCCGTTATGCTGCCAAATTTTTTTTAGCACATAATTGCGTCGTTATGCTGCCGAAATTGTCCCAATTTGATGTGAGCCTTAGAACGAAAGGACTATTTTGAGGATGGAAGAGAATATTCTAAAGGTACATACCCTTTTCTGTGATTAGGTTGTTTTGGCTTGTTTTGACTAAGACCTTCGATTCAAAAGAAAGTGTCCCAAGAATGAAGGACTGGTCATTAGATTTGCTCTTTGAGCCCTGTTTGGTCAGTCATGTTTTATTTCCCTATTGGTGATTTCGATTTATTTCCTAATTTCTAAGGAAATGCCCTTGTGAAATAGGGAAGTGAATCAGAATTATGATAGGACGGTTTTCCCCTTTTTTTTCTTTCTATTTGGATAGCACCTCTTTGATAGTCTGTCAATAGGTTTTGAGCATCATGGATTCTTCCCTTTCTTCTAAAAAAAACCCATTTCATGGTGTAGAATTCTAGCCTGGCGTCGTGATTCCAGAGGGCGTCTTTTTAGTATCGAACCCCCAACCACACCCACAATGGCTGACGGAGAATCCAGCACCACTGCTACAGTGTTGAATGCAATCATGGACCGAATTGATGCCCTGGCCCGTGAGACTGAACAGATTAAGAAAATGTCCCAAGATAAACAGTCCAGTACAGATCAGGATAGGGAGGCCCACTTAGAGAACCCGAAGAGTACCTCTGATCCACCTATCCCAGCCCAACTTGATGACAGTGCCAAGGCCTAGGCAGGAGCCAAGTCTAAGCCCATCAATCTGGATGGCGAGCCCAGTGGATCTAGATTCCTCTCTGGGGATCCGATCCTGTTGTCGAGTAAGGTTGATGTGACATCTTTTTCATTGTTCCCCAAGGCCCGTATGCCGTTCAGTTTTAAGATGCCGGAATTAGAGAAGTTTGATGGGATGGGTTGCCCTAAAACCTATTTGAAGATGTATGTGAGGGCGATGCAACCTCGTAGAGCTGATGATGAGCTGTTGGCTCAGATGTTTCATGAATCACTGAAAAGGTCAGCCTCGATGTGGTTTTTATCCTTAGATGAGACTAAGTTGAAGACATGGGAGGATGTTTGCAATGAATTCACTAATCATTACAAGTACAACACTGAGATTGATGTGACTCGTAGGGATCTTGAGACTACTAAGCAGGAACCGAGGGAGAGTTTCTCTGCCTTCATTTCCAGATGGAGGGCGAAAGCTTCGCTGATGACCCACAGGCCCACAAATGATGAGCAAGTGCAGATGGTACTGAAGAGTCTCTTGCCCGTTTACAACAAGTATTTGTTCTCGCAGTATTCCTAACTTCAAAGCCCTTGTTATTGTCGGTACTCAAGTTGAAGATGCTTTGGCTAGTGGGGCTCTCAAGGCCGAAGAACCCTTCATAAAACGCCAACCACCTCTCAACCGCAAACCCAACCCTGAAGTCAATGCCATCACCCAACCTATTCAAGCTACCCAACCAAATCGCTCATTCCAAGCTAGAGAGCCGGCCCGCCAATTCACCAATCTATACATGTCCCTGGAACGTGTCCTTGAGAAATTGAAGGCACGTGGTCTCCTTACCCCTTTGGAACTCCGACCTCTTCCAGATCATTTGCCCAGAAATTTCAAAGAAAATGAGTATTGTCAGTTCCACCAATCTAAGGGCCATCACACCAACCAATGCATGCGCCTTCGCCATGAAATCCAAGATCTCATTGACAAGAAAGTCATTGCCCCACCAAATCCACCGAGTCAACCAAATGTCACCAGTAACCCTCTCCCAACCCATGCTGTACCACCACCAGCTCAAATCAATGCTCCGCGCCTCGACGACCCAAAAATTCGTCACCCAATCCGCCCATATGTCCCACTCAAAACTACCCTAACCGAAGCCTTTTACCAAGCTCGGTCCCAAGGCCTCATTACCCCACTCATACCCCGCTCCCATAAACCTTTTTACCAGTACCACAACATCTTCGGGCATGACACAGAGAATTGCAGAGTTTTAGGGAAACTGGTTTAGGATTTACTTGATGATGGAGAATTGTATCAATATGAAGAACCTGAGCAACCTGAAGTTCTCGAAGAAGCTCCTAGAAGTGGGAATTCTCAACATCAGTTGAAAGAGAGGTATCTAGCGGGAGACCCGGAGGTCGGATTGTTAGGAGAATCGAGCGGTAAATTTGATTATTATGTGCTCTATTCATCGAGAAAGATTTCTGATGAACTTATCATTCCAATGGGGTGGGATGATTTGCCTGCAGAAGTTGAACCAGTTATTCCTTCTTCACGTGAAGAGTTGAGTCAGGACATCTTGCGGGAACAGTTTGAGAATAGAACCTTTTTAATCGCGAAGATCACCAGGGAAGGTAGAGATTTGATCGTTATGATCGAGTGGGAGGATTTCATGAACACACCTGAAACCATAGAGAATCTGTGGGCTAGTGATGAGGAAGTAGACCATCTGATTCGAGGCGGGCGCCATTTCAAGCCAGCTCATTTGGAAGCCAGTAATCCATTGGGGGAATTAGAGAAGGGTCAGCGATCAGATGTCGTAGAAGAAGAAGAAGAAATACTGAAACAGTTGAAAAGAACACAGGCTAACATTACCATTTGGGGATTGCTCATGGCTTCACAGAAACACAGGCAGACAGTGCTTCGTTTATTGAATCAGGTGCAGGTTCCTATTGATACGTCCCCTGAGGGATTGGTATGTTTGGTAAATCCGGTTCATCATGGACCGTCCATCTCATTTACTGAATCTGACTTACCCGAGAGTGGGAGTAATCATCTGCAAGCTCTGTACATCACTGTGGATATTTTGGGAAAGAGAGTTCCTTCAGTTTTAGTTGACAACGGGTCAGCATTGAATGTATGTCCACTCAGTACTACAACTATATTGGGGATTGAACCATCTGAATTTTCGCCATCAGGACAGACTGTCAGGGCTTATGACAACACTCGCAGAGAAGTTGTGGGAATGGTGACTCTTCCAGTTGTTATTGGGCCAGTTAAATTCAATGTTGATTTTCAGATCCTAAATGTGCCAGCCAGTTTTAATCTGCTTTTGGGAAGACCGTGGATTCATCCGACCGGGGCTGTACCGTCATCACTTCACCAGAAGATTAAGTTTCCTTATCAGGAGTCAGTGGTCACTTTGAAGGGAGATATGGAAATGAACCGAAATAGTCGAGTGCCAATTTGTGAGATCAGCCAGGAGTCGTAAAAAATGTTACTGTCAGGGTTCGAGTATGTACAGGCTATCGAAGAAGAGCCCGAACAGAAGGAGTTGATACCTCTTGATTATAATCCTCATGGGAATCTGCACGTAGGACAGATCATGAAAGGAATGAGATTCTTCCCTGGAATGGGATTGGGGCGAAGGTTGCAAGGCATCGCTGAAGTTTTGAAGTACCCGTCTGCTATCCATCCTTATGGGCTAGGCTATCAACCCACTAAGGAAGATAAGAAGAAAATGGCTCAAAAGAAGAAAGAGAAAGACTCCGCGAGGGCGAAAGGACGAACCCCTAATTCAACCCTTGAGCCATACAGACCAACTTTGAATGGGGCTTTCGTCAAGGAGGGTGATGACTTTCTATATTGTGATTTCCCTGAACCGTGCTACCTTGAGGATCAGAAGATCAGTGTACCAGGGTTTGAGATTTTCTTTGATGATGAATGGTGCTCTCTTACTGCTTCAGTGATCGATGATGCTGTTACTAGTAGGGCTGGTAAGGAAGAAAAGGATTGGGTTGAAGACCTTGATGTTGGTGCCATAACAGATATGTTCGAGCAGGCGGTTCTATGTCTCGAATTGCATACTTATGAAGTCGAGCCGATCTATCCAATTGAACCTACAACTCCACCTTTACCAAACTGGGGCTTTGAAGATTGTCCTTTCATCCATGATTGTGAGGAAATCGAGTCACTTCCATTTGATGATAACTTGTAGGTGTCTTCAGTAGAATAGGATTTCCCTGCTTTCTTGGTAGTAGTGTAGGATTTTCTTGTTTCCAATAAAAACCTCAACCTCATTTGAAGAGGTACGAGTGTCAGTTTGTTTTATCTTCTGTGTTCTGTTATTCCCCTTTCAATTAATAAAAGAAATATTCATTCTCTTCTCATCTCTCTTGCAGTGTCTCTTTTTTATCATTTCTGGATTTGTATGGCATGAATATAGACCCGCGTGAGGATGTTCCTCCTGAGCTCGACGAGCATTATGGAATGGGGCATGCTCAACCTAACATGAATGAATTAATTTCAATCAATTTAGGGACGGATGAATCACCTAAAATAATTAAAATTAGATCAACACTGTCGCCGCAAGAGAAAGAATCATTGGTAGAGGTTTTGAAAGAGAACATTGAAGCTTTCGCATGGTCGTACCAAGATATGCCAGGCATTGATCCCGACATTGTGCAACACTTCATCCCCACTGATCCGAACATGAAGCCAGTCAAGCAGAAGCTGCGGAGAATGAAGCTAGAATGAGCCTTGAAGATTAAGGATGACGTGGTCAAGCAGATAAATGCCGGATTTTTGCAAGTAGTGGAGTACCCAGAATGGTTAGCCAACATCGTTCCAGTGCCTAAGAAGGATGGGAAAGTACGAATGTGTGTTGATTTCAGAGATCTCAATAAAGTGTGTCCTAAGGATGATTTCCCTCTGCCTCATATAGATGTATTGGTCGACAACACTGCTGGCCATGCACTCTTATCTTTTATGGATGGTTTTTCGGGTTACAACCAGATCAAAATGGCTTCTCAAGATATGGAAAAGACTGCCTTCATCACACAATGGGGGACATTTTGTTATTGGGTTATGCCCTTCGGCCTTAAGAATGTTGGCACGACATACCAAAGGATGGCTACCACATTGCTGCATGATTTGATTCACAAGGAGGTGGAAGTATACGTAGATGACATAATTGTGAAGTCTGTAGATAGGGAAGGACATCTAGTTGCTCTAAGAAGTTCTTTGAAAGAATCATCAAGTACAAGCTGCGTCTGAACCCTCAGAAATGTGTGTTTGGAGTGACTGCTGGAAAGCTGCTTGGTTTTATGATCACACAGAGAGGGATAGAGGCAGATCCTGGAAAAATCAATGCCATCATGGAAATGCAACCACCAAAGACAGAAAAGGAAATCCGGGTATTTTTGGGAAGAATTCAGTTTATCAGCCGTTTCATAGCTCAGTTGACGACTATTTGCGAGCCAATTTTCAAGCTGCTAAAGAAGGATGTACCGACTAAGTGGAATGAGGAATGTCAAGAGGCATTTGATACCATCAGAAGGTATTTGAGCAACCCACCAATACTGGTTCCCCCGCGACAAGGTGAACCATTATTACTCTACTTAACTGTCACCGAAACCGCGATGGGAGCTATGTTAGCTCAATATCTTGAAGAATCCTTGAAAGAGAATGCCATCTACTACCTCAGTAAGAAGATGACGAATTATGAAGTGAACTATAGTGCTTTGGAAAAGACATGCGTGGCATTAGTATGGGCAACTCAAAAGCTTCGCCATTACATGATGTCTTTCCAAGTACTCTTGATCAGTCGAATGGACCCATTGAAGTATCTGCTTGAGAAGCCTGCTTTGTCCTATAAAACAGTGCGGTGGTTATTGTTATTGTCAGAATTCGACATTCAGTATGTACTGCAGAAATCAGTAAAAGGAAGAGTTATAGCAGAACACCTGGCAGAATGTGCTACTTCACAAGCAGACAATGGCAATTACCAGTTCCTGGATGAAGAAATCCTTGTGATAAAGAAGAAGGTGTGGAAAGTGCACTTTGATGGAGCGTTGAATAGGAAAGGATGTGGCATAGGAGTTTGTCTGGAGACACCTGAATATGTGATGATACCTGTGGCAGTGAAACTGAACTTTAATGCGACCAATAACATAGCTGAATATGAAGCTTGCATTCTAGCTTTAGAATCAGCATTGGCCTTAGGAGTAGAAGAGCTTGAAGTGTATGGGGATTCAGCCCTTATCATATGCCAAACTAGAGGAGAATGGAAGACTAAAGATGAGAAGTTGCTGCCATATCACGATTATCTGGAGACACTGGCAAAAGAATTCCATCGAATAAAATTCTTTTACCTGTCTAGGCAAAAGAACAAGTTTGCGGATGCCTTAGCCACTCTAGCATCCATGGCAGAGATCCCAATGGAAAGGGGAGTAGCACCGATGATCATTGAATCTAGAGAAGAACCCATTTACTGTTGTGCCCTAAGGGAAGGAGAACCAAACGACGGGAAGCCATGGTATCATGATATTCAGCAGTACTTAGAAAAAGGGGAGTATCCACCAGAAGCATCCTATGTTGACCGAAGAACTCTGAGAAGGTTGGCTAGCCAGTTCATCTTGTGCAATGGGAAATTGTATAAAAGGTCTTTTGACGGTGTCCATCTCTTGTGTGTAACAGAATATGAAGCAGAACAGATCATTCAGGAAATACATGAGAGGGCTGGGGCTCCACACATGAATGGATATATGCTTGCGAAGAGGATTCTGAGACTGGGGTACTATTGGTCGACCTTAGAAAATGATTGTGCTAAACATGTTAAAAAATGCCATAAGTGCCAGGTGTTTGCAAGTGGTAAGCATCAGCCATCCATGCCACTCACTACCATGTCATCACCATGGCCATTTGCAACATAGGGCATTGATATCATCGGCAAAATCACTCCTGCGGCCTCGAATGGGCATGAGTACATATTGGTGGCCATAGATTACTTTACCAAATGGGTAGAAGCAGAGTCGTATAAGACTCTGAATGCTAAGCAAGTTGCCAAGTTCATACAGTGCAACATCATCTACCGATA
>JAESVK010068806.1:0-14676 GCA_017140935.1 Hamamelis virginiana
CTTATTGAAATATTGTTCTATTATTATTGGCTAGACAGATGAACCCCTAAATTAAATGTACATTAATTTTTGTGGTTTTTGTTTTTTTGTTTTTTTTTTTTGGGGGGGGGTTACATTGGAAGGGATTCGACCCCTTGACCTAGTCTGATCCTAACCCTTTCCCCCTTATACCCTCACCACTAGGCTAGTCCCAATGATTACAAGATCACACCGTATAGATAGTTGACACATCACTAATTTTACCCTCTTTTCTATCCATAAAAGGTTATTATTACACCCCAATCTAGCCAATCATAAGCCCTGCCTTCTACAAATTCTTTACTTAAAATCACCCAAAACAGACACTTAAACTAATCTTAGCTTGCAAGTTTAAGCTTCCAGTCATAAGCCCTGCCTTCTACAAAATTTATTTCAGGCATCCAACTTTAATAAAATTCTTTATGAATACTACGTAAAACAGAAAATTCATGTTTGTTTCTAACTTGAATTTGAAATCAATCAATTAGGAATATTGTGAAGTACCCATTTAATTTCTTCTCTTTCAAATTGAATATAAATTTTGTGAACCTATTGTTTCTATTTTTAAATTAGGTTCTATTTGGATTAATTTTGCTTAAAATTACTTTTAAAGTTTAAAATATTAATTATTTCTAGACAACTCATGGAGTGTGTTCACCGTAAAAATAACCAACCAATGGTGAGGTGTCATGTGGCATGGAAGTTGGTGTGTTAGTGGTTACTAACCATATTGTTAGTGAGCCATTAATCTAGTTAGTGGGTGGTTATGCCACATGTCAAACAATGATAAAGTCTAGAAAAATTAGTGGGATATGTGCCAATCATTTAGGCATGAAGTGAGGAGTTAAAAAGTAGTGGAGCACTACTTCAACAGAGCACAAAGTGGGTAGTTACAAGGCTGGCCAGACTTTACCGTGACCTATATATACCTAATCAAAGAGACAAACAAGAACAACAACTAAAATTCCAAAACAGCGCAATGCTTTAAGATCTTTCAGTAGATTTTTAGGCATTTCTCTTTATAAGCAAGCTTATGGCTGGGAGAGGAAATCCCATTAACCCGTGATAGTGCATATAGATATGCCATAAAAAATTAAATCCGAATCCTTTAGATTAAAGAGATGAATCTGTACCTTTGAGATCTGTCTGGATTGATCTCAATGAATCACGAACTGTAGAAATCTGCTCGAGCTCTTCAAGTCTTCTACCGTATTCCTCCTATGCCAGAACATAAAGAGAGAGTGGCTTTCTTTGTACTCTACTTGTTAGGCGGCTGCCTATAGGATTTAGAAATAATATTTCGTCTGACCTAGAGGTTGCCCAACATGGCATATATATAGGCTACGTCAGGGACCTAAAAGCAATAAGTGAGGGCTCCCAATATAAATATTAATTATAATTCAATCTACTAAAGAATTATAATTGCACTCTTTTGCTTATTCGAAATTCTATTTCGAATTCTTTGTTATTAAATACTTATTAATCTCTCAATGTTAAGATTACAGATACCCGTTAAATAAATTAAATTACTGACAATTTTATTTAATCAACATCTGTTAATCTCCCTAAGACCTTCCACTTAACTTATTTGATATGTTGGATACAAAATTCACCTGTAGGGTTTGACATAATCAAAACTTATAAGCATTCTCAAAGGGGTATCATCTATCCATATTACAGGACGTGGATTCCGTTAATAATTAATATACACCATACACTTAATGTCGTTACCCAACTCACCGAGTTTATTGACCCATAAAAGATCTCACTCTATATGAATCAAGATAACAAATACTAAGTGTATGTGCATATTAAATATTTCGGGATTAAGAACATAAGCATTCAAAATAACCATAAGGTATTAATTGTTTAATATGTCAGTATAAAACAATTACCCCAAGACAGTCCCGTTTAATACACACTAGTGTACTAGCACAAGAAGTCGGAACTAAACCGTTCCTCATAGTCAAAACAGACCTACTGAAATCTTGTGCTACAATCTTGCCGATGATGTGTCCAACTCCATCTCAGAGACTGTGAACAATAAGCTTATATTATACAAGAATTGATGATC
This sequence comes from Hamamelis virginiana, assembly GCA_017140935.1. Taxonomy (NCBI): domain Eukaryota; kingdom Viridiplantae; phylum Streptophyta; class Magnoliopsida; order Saxifragales; family Hamamelidaceae; genus Hamamelis; species Hamamelis virginiana. The sequence goes on from JAESVK010068806.1 coordinate 2,093, forward strand.
TGATCTTCTGTGTGTAAGCCGAACTCTACACACCAGATCATCTACTATGTAGAATAAAAGACACACATGCATATCATTAAAAGATAATATAATGCAAACATAGCTCATACAGATTCTCATTTAAAATGCATGCAATATCAGAATTTATTAATAAATAAATACTTAGGTCTATTATATAAAAGCATGGCTTTTAATATATATCCCCAACAATTTTCAAGTTTATTTCAAGCATCTTTAGTTTAGTTCAAGCATCCTTTCAATTTCAAGTAATAGTTATTCAAGTTTCAAGTATTTCTACTCCAAGCACATTTTAATTCCAATTAGTATGTCGATTTCCATTTTTATGGTTGTATTCACAAGCATTGTAATTATTTCTATTGTTAATGCATTTCCAATTCTATTCAAAGCAAGTTGATCAGTTTGATTTCAGTGTAATTCGAATTGGAATTTAGTTTTTCTTAGACATTCCATACTAGAACTCAAGAGGACTAATCTTTAATTCTCGCAAATCGCCTGATTTTCATTCAGTTTTAAAGTGACTAATTAGGCATTAGGAACACGTCCTAATTTCACAGCCTAAAAGATGTTAGAGATCGTATTCAAACGGTCTCGTGGACTTTAACTATTTCAGGTACCCTTGAACAAAAATCCTCGCTCACAAGATCTAGAAACCTAATTTTCACGGGAACAAAATGATATCATCATTAGTTCTGCAGCCAGATTAAATTCCGTTTCCACGGTAGAAGGAAATTATCGGTGCCTTGATGTGAGGTTTTGAAGTGTAAATTAGAGCCTAAATGAAAGTCCAAGTCCACGGGCTACAGATATCTTTAGTGAAAGAAGGTAAAGGTCCACTTTAGGTGACAAGTAATTAGCATGAGATTTTGTGCCGTGAGCCCATAAAACTTTTGCTACTTTTTCTTTGTAACATGATGGATGGTGTGATGGAAAACTGTGCATACTTTTGGACTTTAATTTTGTTAATTAATTGTCATTATTTCACATGAATTTTGTGAAGGCCTATAAAGCACCTATAATTTGTGATGTTATTTGCAACATATGATAGAAAATTAAAAAATATATATATTGAAATTTACTTAGACAACCACAATTAAGGTGGTACGACACTAGATCCGGATCCGGATCGCCAATTAAATAAATAACTAGCTAATATAATCTCAAAGTCAAATTAATCAAGGTTTTCCAAGAAGATTTTGTTGAAGTACGTCTTAATCAAGGTTTTCCATTGTGGGTTAATTAATTATTCAAAAATTCATGCAGTATAGACTTTATTCTATAATTTGTTCACTACTTGTGGGATTGGGTAAGGTTTTCACCTAGATTTCTTTCCTCTTTATATTAGTCTTTAACTATTTATTTCCCTTTGTTTGGCTCCAATCATTTTCAAAACCTTGAAAACACGCACGCTTAACCTTGCTTGTATTTTTATAATCCCCACCAACCACCACACTACTCTCTGACCAATCCAATATTATATGTAAGCAGAATTTATTCAGTGCAACTCTATGACTGCCTATCTTACACAAAACTGTCAACATGCCTACATGTTAGGATAGTCAAGTACACTATCAATGAGAGTTGGTCTGGCGGCAAAGGGATGCCCAGATATTCCGGGTTCGAAACCAACTAGACGTACTCTCTTAACTAGTCACCAATCATGACTAGTAGTATAAACATTATACAATTCTATGGAACTATGGCCTCATTTGGGGAGCGAGAATTAGTCGGATTGTAACAGCTCGGATACCTCGTTGCATAATAAAATAAAGAAAAAAAAATGCATGATCTTTCCATCAATCAATCAATTCAGAATAATAATAATAACCCTGTCTTAAATAAAACATAAAGTTAAACTATACAATCTTCTTTTTCATTTTCAATTTTCTTTTCTCACTCTCTCTTTTCATTTTAATAATTCAAGTCCAAATATTCAAGACTTCTATTTAAAATTTATTTTATTTTATCCATGGTGTGTTAGAATCTGATATCCTATCTCATAAATAAATTCCTCATCTTTCTATGGGTGGAGAGTCAAATCCATACCAAAAGTTAGGGATTTGGTTAGGTTATATCACACGATTAGATAGTTCAGGGCCACTAAATTTTGCAAGATATTTTGAGTGTAAAGTGAGTCTTAATACTAAGTCAATGCAAAGTGTTGAGTGTAATTGCTTGGCAACTTCGAGTAAATAACTGTGAAATAAATATAAGCTCATAATCTTTTCTTTTTTTTTAAAAATAGAACCCACCAAGACAGTTCAGACGATCTCTTGAGATTAAATCTTGATATCTTGATTATTGTGATGGACGAATTTTGTGATTGATTTTATTTATTTCTAGAGATTAGTTTAGGCCCAAATCTAGGGGAAAAAACTGAAGATATTGTATGGGCAAAAAAAGGAAAAAGAAAAAGAAAAAGAAAATCTCTTTGTATAGACTTAGCACACCTAGCATACATCTTTAATATAATATTATTAATTAACAGAAGTAGGCGCTTCCACGTTTTCCAAACAATCCCTTAGCCAAGCCGTTTTTGAAGTCTGAATGTGAGAATGTCTAAAAATAGGGCGGCATTCAGTTGGACCCTAACAATCAAACGTAAACGCAAACATAAAACGCAATCACGCATACTGCACATACACATTCCAGTCTAGAGAGAGAAAGAACAATCTAGTCGTCTTCTTCTTTTTCTTCTTGCCATTTTCTATTAATCTTTGAAGATGGGTTACGAGTATATTTTGGGGGGAATTGTTGCTTCTCTGTTTGGATTTGTTCTGTTGTACAATTCAAGAACAAAGACGAAGAAGAACAACATAATTAGAAGGGATGAATATGTCAAGAGCTCTGAAAATGGAGAATGCTTGCCACAGATCGCCGGAAGTACTGATGTTATCATTGTTGGCGCCGGTGTTGCCGGAGCTGCTCTTGCTCACACTCTTGGCAAGGTGCTTATCTCTCTTTCTCTCTCTCTCTAGATATTTATTTACATATGTATGCGTCATGCGTGTATACATAGACACACATATCATATTTCTGGTTTTTAATGATTATTTGTCAAGATTTAAGGGGTGTGGTTGAATTATTTGGTTCAGTCGATTGTTAAATTTTTTTGTTCTTTTTAATTTTTAATTTTAAAAATTACACTGTTTGGTTGCCAAGAAATCTGAGGCAAAGAAATTAGAAGTTTTACTGTGAATTTTTACCGTTTATTGACCTAAAAATGAAGGCATCAAATCAACTCATCAGATAAATCATGCAAGACTTGAACAAGTTGATAATCTTTGTTCAGTACAAAATATATTAGAAGTTCTGATATTAGAAGCATCAGGTGCACTGATATTAGAAGTTCTGACATATATATATATATATGGAACTTTTTACTTCGATCATATGCCAATTGGGTTGTTTGGTTTATTAAATTACACAATTTTGTGCTATTATTTACAGGATGGACGGCGAGTGCATGTGATAGAAAGGGACTTGAGTGAGCCCGACAGAATTGTTGGTGAATTGCTACAGCCAGGGGGCTATTTGAAATTAATTGAGTTGGGACTTGAGGGTAAGCAAGGAAATTAGCAAATATGATAGCACTTTTGAACTGAATTTATGCATATATGGCTAGAGAAATTTGTTTTAATTTCTGTTGGTATTTAATCGATGAATATACATATCTCTTGCAATTGGACATGAAAATGTATGTATACCCCTGCAGATTGTGTGAATGAAATTGATGCTCAGCAAGTGCTTGGTTATGCCCTCTACAAGGATGGGAAAAATACTAGACTCGCTTATCCCTTGCAAAAATTTCATTCTGATGTTGCTGGCAGAGGCTTTCATAATGGACGTTTCATACAAAGGATGCGAGAAAAAGCTGCATCTCTTCCTAAGTAATCTTCATTTCCCTTCAAAGATATTCAATTTATTCCATTTTTTATAATCCATTATTAAACAATATATATGAAGTTCTATATGGTGCTGTGCTTTGGAAACTTAATACTGTTCTTGAGTACTCTGTTTTTGATTCCCCTACTTCTTATCGAAATCCTTTTTCCTTAATTTTCTTTGTAGTGTAATATTGGAACAAGGAACAGTAACGTCTTTAATAGAAGAAAACGGGACCATCAAAGGGGTGCAGTACAAAACCAAGAGTAGTCAAGAACTAAAAGCATATGCTCCCCTAACAATCATATGTGATGGATGCTTTTCAAATTTGCGACGCTCTCTCTGCAATCCTAAGGTGAAGATACTGTGTAAAATTTTCCAATGGAAGAGTTTATTTCAATGCTAGATTCAAGTTTGCTTGCAATTTAATTTAGCATCTTCCTCTATGCTCCAGATAAAATAGTGCTAAGTTTACTTTCTACAGGTGGATGTACCGTCTTGTTTTGTTGGTTTGGTCTTGGAGAACTGTCAACTTCCATATGCAAATCATGGACATGTTATTTTGGCAAATCCTTCACCCATCTTGTTTTATCCTATTAGTGGTACAGAGATTCGTTGTTTGGTCGATGTACCTGGCCAAAACGTACCTCCCATTTCTAATGGCAAAATGACTCACTATTTAAAAACTGTAGTGGCTCCTCAGGTATCCTATTACTTGCTTCATATAATTTCTTACATTTATTTAGATTTTTAACACGGATGAATGGGAGAGTTGGGGAATCGTATGAAATTGAAATTGAATTCTTTCATTTCTATTATGTTTTCATTAGTTTCATTAATATTTTATTGGAACTCACTTGGGAATTTCTCTTAACTGTCTTTTTTTTTTCCTTCAATTATGCTTCCTACATTACTAATACTTTGAACTAACTAATGAACCTGCATAATTCAGCTTCCTCCTGAGCTATATGATGCATTCATATCCGCAATTGATAAGGGAAACATAAAAACAATGCCAAGTAGAAGCATGCCGGCTGCTCCCTATCCCACTCCAGGTGCACTTTTATTGGGGGATGCATTCAACATGCGTCATCCATTAACAGGTGGAGGAATGACTGTAGCTCTATCTGATATCGTTGTACTAAGAGATCTTCTTAGACCCCTTGGTGATATGAATGATGTGTCTGCCTTGTGCAAATATTTGGAATCCTTTTACACTTTGCGTAAGGTAAGCAACATTCGTATGTGGCCTATCCCTATCTTCCTGTTCCATAGGTTGCCAAAATACTTTCAATATTTATAATGAATTTTCTTGTCCTTGGTTTATGGAAAACAAAATTGGAATGCTGGATATATGAACTTAACGAGTGGCTCTTTTGGAGAATAAATAATGAGGTGAACAAAGGTTAGTTTTAGCCAAACCGGCCTATTGGATTATTTACTTACAAAATGACATGGTCATGTTTCCAGCCAGTGGCATCTACAATAAATACTTTGGCAGGTGCTCTATACAAGGTATTTTGTGCATCGTCTGATCCAGCTAGAAACGAAATGCGTCAAGCTTGTTTTGACTACTTGAGCCTTGGAGGCATTTGTTCAAATGGCCCTGTGGCTCTACTCTCTGGTCTAAATCCCCGCCCATTGAGCTTGGTTCTCCATTTCTTTTCTGTAGCCATCTATGGTGTTGGCCGCTTATTACTTCCATTTCCTTCACCAAAACGGTTGTGGATTGGTGCTAGATTGATTTCGGTACGTACTTTTCTTAATTTGTTTTAACTTTTTTTTTTTTTTAACACAAACTCATTTCTTTCAACTTGATCACTAAGAATAATTTATCATGTGTCATTTTTTTTCCCTTTTTAATTTCAGGGTGCATCGGGTATCATTTTTCCCATTATAAAAGCTGAAGGAGTTAGAGAGATGTTCTTCCCAGCAACTGTTCCTGCATATTATAGAGCTCCTCCTATTAGTTGAGATAATAAAATTTGTCTTTCACATTGCCAGGATTTGTTCTTAGATTGGGTGCAAGGTATCCCTTGAACTTGAATTATACATTTCTTTAAATAGAATGAAAAATATTTTATTTCATTATTTGCTATCTCACTGGTAGTGGACTTGCAATGTGATTATGTATAATACATGGGGGGAAAAAAAATTGGCCATGGTTAATAGTGGATAGTGCATATTATAATTAAACATGTCAAAATTAATGACTAGTTTCTCTTCTGATACTTTGAAGTTTTATGCATGTGGACGCCTTGGAATAACTTATAGGAATTATTTCATGGGGAAATTGGTGTAAGGTCCTGTTTTTTGGCATTTTTTGGTGCATGAGGTCCTAGGCGAATATAACTTTTGCAAACAGCCCTTTATCCACATAATGGACAAAATTGACCCCACAAGCCAGCGAAAATCAGATTTCGTTTTAGTTTCTATCAGTTTCCATTCTTGATTTCGTAACTCCTGTTCCCATACAACTTCTCATGTATCAGACATATATGTTTTCTTCCAACCATCCTGTAACTATAACCTAGGGGTGGCAAAATTAGCCCAAACCCATTAACCCACCCAAATCCATTTAATAGTAATGGGTATGGGTTGGTACATTTTAATAAATGGGTCATAATTAGGCCATCCAATTAAACCCATTTGTAATTGGGTTGGATATGGGTAACCCATGGTACCCAATTAATTAAACCCATTTATATGATTTTTGTTCTCAAGGTTTGGAACATATACTCATTTAACTAGTACCATGTCTTGACCCATGCCCATATATCATGGGTCGACCCATTTTTTTATATATAAAAAAAACGCATATACATGCCAACAAAAAAAAACTTAAAATAAAATAAAATTTCCGTATTTAACAACAAAATTTAACATGCCATATATATACAAATCTCATTCGAGATCTCTCTTCATGGGTCGACCCGACCCGACCCACCAACCCATATAACATAGGTCGACCAGTTTATTTATTTATTTATTTATTTATTATTATTATTATTATTATTATTATTATTATTCTTTTAATAACACATATACACGCCAACAAAATAAAATAAAATTGCCGCATTTAACAACAAAATTTAACATGTCATATTTAAATTCTCAACAAAAATTGTGTTCTTACAGTTATTCAAAATATCACAATTTTGCAATCAGTTTTTTCAAAAATCAACCATCGGATCACTGTGAGTTTTTGGCAGGCATGACATATAGAAGATGGGCATCACTCTGAGTTTTTGTAGACATGATAGTTCGTAAAACTGACCATTGGATTAGATGTCCCTCTTCTGTATGTCATGCCTGCAATAACTCTCAGTGATCCGACGGTTGGTTTTTGAAAAATGTCATTGTGAAAATATGTAACATTTGGCAAAAAAGAGAATCATGTGTCCTTATGTCAAAAAACCTTCAATTTTATATATTTTGACATTATGCGCTTCTGTAGGGTCAGTTGCAGAATATATTTTAAAAAATCGACCGTTGGATAAAATACTTATCTTATGATGTCATGCCTACCAAAAATGAAGATGATCCAACGGTTGGTTTTCGAAAAAAAAATGATTGCAAAATTGTGACATTTTGAATAACTGCAAGAACGCAGTTTTTGTTGAAAATTTAAATATGGCATATTAAACGTGGCAATTTTATTTTATTTTGTTGGCGTGTATCTTTAAAAAAAAAAAAAAAAAAAAAAAAGGGGGGACGACCCATAATATATATGGGTTGGTGGGTCGGGTCGGGTCGACCTATGAAGAGAGATCTCGAACGAGATTTGTATATATATGACATGTTAAATTTTGTTGTTAAATGCAGCAATTTTATTTTATTTTAAGTTTTGTTTTTTGGCATGTATATGCGTTAATTTAAAAAAAATATTAAAAATATAAATTTTTTTTTTTAAAAGTCGACCCATGATATATGGGTTCGTGGGTTGGGTCGGGTTGGGTCATGATATATGAGTGTGGGTCTAAATGGGTCAAAACATGGTACCTTAAATGGGTTATGTAAATTTTGTGGCCCAACCCATTTAGACCCAACCCAAACCCACCCATTTGCCACCCCTACTATAACCCCTCTTTTTCTCTCTACCTGCAAATAGCCATGGCAGAAATGGGATTACAAAAAAGTTTCACTTGCAGGGAAGAAGAGAAAGGAGAAGAGCATAAAGAGGCTTCAAGGGAGGAAAAAAAAAAAAAACAGAAAAAAGAGGAAAATAGGAGAGAGAGACTTGAAAACAAAATTCAATTGAAGTGGTGCAGTGAAAAATTTCATCTCAGACCAAGTGATTTTCCATCTCACACCAAGTGGACCTTCAACTATGAAACTCAAGAATTTCATTGTCTCGTTGCAGTGAAATTTCATAATTTCACTGCAACAAGACAGTGAAATTCTCGAATATCACTGCGCCCAAAAACACACAACAAAAGGCATTCTCTCCTTCTAAGTCCTCCACACAACCCATATTCAAATAATATATATATAGAAGAGAAAGGAAAAAAGAAAAAGAAAAAAAGAAGAGAGTAGCTAGAGAGAGAAAGAGACTCAAAGAGGGAAAGGAAAACCAAAGAAAGAGAAATGATTTGCACCTTCTCTACCCTCCCTCCCTCCCTGCACAAAGACAGAAGGAGAAGACCCTACACCACGTTTCCAACCTTTTCTTGGCTTTTGTTCACCTTTTTCCTCCCTCATTCCACAAACACAGGAGAAGACCTTACGTCACATTTCCCACCTTTTTTTTTGGCTTTTGTTCACCTTTTCCCTCACTCCTTGCACAAACACAGGAGAAGACCTTAAGTCACATTTCCCTCTTTTTTTTTTTTTTTTTTTTATGGCTTTTGTTCACCTTTTCTTGGCTTTTAATTTGTTCAGACATTAATCAAGTTCTTTTTTAAGAGTAACCTTTTCAAATATATATATATATAGAAGTGATCTAATCAGCATTTGCTGACTTTAACTATAGTCAACAAATAACACAAGCCCTTGGATTCCCATTCATTTAATGGAAGATTCATCTCAAGATGCCAATCCAAGGGTTTGTGTTATTTGCTTACTTTAGTTAAAGTCAGCAAATGTTCACTAGAACATTTTTCTATATATATATATATAGTAATTTTCTTATAAGGACTTCCTTACATGAGGACTTGGCTTTTTAGTAAATGTAAGATAATAATTTTGGAAAACTGACCGTTGGATTAGATATTCTTCCAATGTATGCCATGCATGCCAAAAATCACAGTGATCTAACGGTCGGTTTTAAAAATACAGGCTGCAAAAAACTGTGACCATTAGATATTATCATAAGTTTTCATAGTCTGTATTTTAGAAACCGACTGTCAGATCACTGTGATTTTTGGCATGGACATCATACATAGAAAGAATATTCAATCCAACGGCTGACTTTTCAAAATATCAATCTTACATGGGCTAAAAAGCCAAGTCCTCACATAAGGTTATGTAAGGACGTCCTCATAAGAAAAGTACTCTATATATATATGGCTTCCAAAAAAAAAAAAAAAAAAAAGGGAAAATAATCGAAAGGACTTTAAAAACTATTTTTATTATCACCAAATCCAAATAATAAGATGCTATACCGATAGGCCCCTTTAGGTCAAATTTAAAGTCAACTATATATATATATGTGTGTGTGTGTGTGTGTGTGTGTGAGATAGGTTCCCCTTACACCCTATCTTGACACTTTGTTTTCAAATACCATTGTAGGTCGATTATTTTGAGAAACCGTCCGTTAGATTAGATACTTATTTTATGTTTGTCATGTATGAAAAAAAATTGGACTAATCCAAGGGTTAGTTTTTGAAAAAATATCATTTTGAAGAACTATTATTTTTTTTATTAATTAAAAAAATAATAGTTTTTTATAGTGACCTTTCTTAAAATCTAACCATTGGATCACTATGATTTTTTGTATACATGAGATGCATAGGAAAGGTATTGAATCCAACGGTCGGTTCGTCAAAATATTTATCATAGGTAGTGTTTTGAAAACGATGTGTAAACATAAGTGTCAAAATAGAGTGTAAGGGGAACGTGACCCTATATATATATATATATATATATATATATATATATATATATATATAGTCCAATATACCATTTCCTTAATATCAGATAGATTTTAGTTTTTATAATATTATCTTATTTAATATGGTTTGTTTATGGAAGTTTTTTCATTTGAATAATATTCTTAACGAATTGGATTATGGAAGGTTTTTTTGAATTTGAAATTAGATAAACTATGTTATGGATTGAAAGTTGAACAAGGATAATTTAAAAGTTTTGATTCCGTTTTATAGAGATACATGTATACATGGTTCAACAAAAACCCAAAAAATCAAAACATTCCAAAATCTAATCTCACATTTCAACCTAAAAAGGCTAAGATACAAACACCATGCATGTATGCATGGTGTTTGTATTTTCAACCCAAAAAATAAAAAATTTCCCCCACCCAACCTCACATTTCAACCCAAATAAGCCAAAAGACAAAAATCTCAACAAGCCTCAACTAAATTCAATAAAACCCATGTATACAAGCCTCAACAAAATGCAAAAATCTTAACATCCAAAAAAGCATGTATATTTCATATCATATTTGTATACATTCAAATGTCACATCCAAAAAGCATTCTTTGCAAACCCCCAGTTGGAAGAAAACATATTGTTATCCAAAATCGGAACCCTAACGATGAGATAATCGGTTAAAACAACAAAAGCCCACCGACAAATCGTATGTATGCATGAATAAAAAAAAAAAATCCGATTATCGGGATGTATGCATTTGGTAATGAGAGAAGAACATTCGACACACCCACTACCGGTAATGGAAAACTTTTCTTTACCCAAAAAAAGAAAAAAAACCCATTATGGGAATGTATACAACCCCGAAATGCCCGAAAAAAATATGTAAAGGCCCCCCCCCCCCCCAAACTAGAATGGAAAAAGGAATTTACCTGTTTTCTCTATCACCGTCAACTTTTTTCTCGTCGACATGTCGGAGAAGAATATCGGAGACCCGTGGGAGTGTCGTCAGTGATTGGATCGTATGAAACCCTCCCTATTCACTCATTCGAGCATGGAATGTGGTTGACCATGATAAACCCACATCCCTATTATTTAGCAGTGTTTTATGGTAACCAATTTAATTGGACTCTGCGCGCCAAAATCTTGCAACAGATACATTGGTATTTTTGTCATATTTTTAATAAAATCACTTGGTTATGTATCTGTGAAAACCCATGGACTTATTGGTACAATGATCTAATATCAAGGTCCTATTAGTATAAAACCCAATTTTTTTTTTGTAAGAATGACCTCCACTGACTTGATCAACATGTCACATAGGCAAATGGGGCCCCTGAGTCATATGTGGAACCAAAAATCACAGTTACAAACAGCGGTTATACATCTTTGATTACACCCACTCTTTAAAATAGCAGTTTTATGCTAGAATGATGTAAACATTGTTTAAAACAACGGTCTTATACGACGCTTGCAACCATTCCTCTAGGCCTATATAACTTGCGGCCTCACTATAAAACCATTGTTTCAAACAGGATTTTAGAAGTTTTTTTTTTTTTTTTTGGTTAAGTCAGTATTTTCAAACAAATTGGAGAACCTTTAACCTAAAGTTAAAGCAAAATGTGCCAAAATACTTAAAAAAAAAAAAAAAAAAAAAAAAAAACCACAAGCCAACATTCAAACCATAAACCAAAATTCTCCAAAACAATCCATAAACATCCTCTAAACCACAATCCACAAATCCGTCCAACATTACACACCCACCTCCCCAAACATCCAAAACACAATCCAAAAAAACACATCAAAAATATCTTCTAAACAACTGTCCAAGTATAAAAGCATAATTCAAACTAGCCAAAAAAATTCCAAAGGTTCAACATTCACAATGTATATAGATACATAGATATATATGTATCTCCCATAATACACTCAAAATATATCAATGAATTACCGACCTTCTCTTCATTGTTTGTGACGGTCCAGCATCGTCCTCGTGTTGTGCGGATGTCCCCGTGCCTAATTGTGTTCGCTATGAAGGACCAATAGTGAAACATTGGGTGGTGTTGTAGGTACACTCTCATCTACACACCCACCCCCTCGTCTACCGCCTCTATGACCTCTAGGCTTAGCCTGACCGCTTCGGCCTCCAACCACAACATCAAGTTTTCCAAATCCCTTCTCCAGTCGATTGTGCTCCATAATATGATCCATTGTAGATGTGCACATACCCATCACCTCTGTAAATGCGGCACGTGCGTAATCTTTAATGGTCTGACGCAACATTGAAGCACAACTGTAATGTCCCATAATCTTTTCTTTTTTTTCTTAAATACCATTTCCTTTCAAACCAAACAAGCCTTAAACCTTTTTTAAAAATTACCTTCATATCCCAAAGTCTTTTTTTTTTAGAAAATGCCTAAACCCACCAGACCCTGTTCAGCCGTGAGTTTGAGGGAAAGAGTGAGTAAGTTCGGGAGAGAGAGGGAGGAAGAGAGTGAGGAGACAGCCGCCGGTGCACCTTGCTGCTACCTTCTCGCCGTCGCCGGAGGCCAGGTAGGTTGCTCTTTTCCGTTTTTCTTCTTCCCATCTCAATCTTTTTGCAGTTTTGATTTGTTTATACCCATTTTATGGGT
>JAESVK010068806.1:32308-45672 GCA_017140935.1 Hamamelis virginiana
AATTTCGAAGGGATCAAGACTTGGAAAATGCATGTTATAGTTAAACCTGACAAAAATTAATCTCTCAATGAGTTGTGGATTGCAAAGATGGAAGTGTATAGGAAGTATTTCTTTACGTGGGCGTACTTGTTGTATAGGATTTTCACCAAGTTCTCACTTGTTGAAATAATCTCATCCGATGACCAATAATCGGTAAGTTTGGAATTAGTTGCAAATTAGCATTTGAGACTATAAGAAGTTGTTCGAATTGGTTTTGGACTAAAGGTTTAGGATACACGGACTAATGGATAGGAACCAAAGTAAAGAATAGTCTGAAGATGAAAATGGCCTCAGGCATCACCCCCATAATTTCATGTGTCGGTAAGAGAAGATTGTATGTAGGTTATTAATTGTTTTTGCACCTAGAGTTTATAAGTATAAAATATTGATTTCCACAAAAAAATACACTTACAAGTAATTATATCAATTCATTTGTAGAGATTCTATATGGTGGAATAATACTGTAGTAAGAACTCCCAGCTAATAGAATAATACTCTAACAAGAACTCCCAACAACTAACGGAGAGCTAACAAAAGGAAACAATCTAACAAAATATCCTAGCAAACTATCAATTCTAATAATAAAAATATTTAAAGTGGGCTTCCTTAATTCTTAATTGCTTTTGAGCCGTGGGCCAGTTTAGCATCGTTCATAATCTCATAATTTGATGCTCTTGCATCGGAGTCCTTGGGTTGAAAGCAGTTCATCCTTCAAACTAAGGCAAAGTGTTTGGCCCCCGATTGGGAAGACTCCAAATAGGCTTCCTAGAGCTAGAAGTCCTTCCAGATATTCTTTTTGTTATTGGGTGACATGTTTTGAAACGAATTATCAAGAGAAGCCAATCACCTAGAAGTTCATTTTAAGGAAGTAAGTTGGGATAGCTTTTGAAAATCACAATCCTTAGAAACTTGGGTCCCACTAAAGTTAGAAATTTAAAATTTCAATTTTTTCCCTATAAAGTAATATTTCATATCTATTTCACTCCATTGATAACTACCTCCCTTAAAAATTGGTTCCCACCAAAGTTCTAAAAAAAAAAAAAAAAAATCAACTCAATTTAATCCTTGTACAGAAATACTTTATACCAATCTTACCCAAATGTAACCTTAAAAATTTTAATAGAAGCAACATTAAATTCACGAAACATTATTTTATTATTAAATGCCTCTTCAACTAGTCATTCTTAGGAATCACTTCTATGCAAAGGATTTTTTAAAATGAAAATCTCCGCCGAATGCCACCAAATACACCATCATCAACCTCTCCTTGATATGCCAATAAATCAGCCATCTTGAAGCTTGTAGAAACACCCATTTAGCTCAGATGATTAATCTCATTTGCAGTTTCACCAACATCATTCCGCCCTCGAAATGGTCCATCAGCTTAATTGATTCTTAACTAGCCATGTTTCCCACGTGGAAACCTTTTTTTATTCGTAGTGATCCGAACTAGACCTCCTTCCCTAAACTCGGCTTGACTTTGATGCTTATTCGTCGACTCTTTATGCTTTGTGATTCTTTCCTCAAGCGTTAATTCTTAAAATAATGCTCAAAACTTAACCGTACCCCATGCATCCCCTCCGAAGAGATCTGTGATAAAAGTGCCAAGTTAAGCAGTCTCTTCAAATTTATTCCATAGAACTTCAAATGGGCTCATTGAAATTGTCTTGCGTTTCAAACAATGGAAACCAAACTAGGATTGGGATAAAATTTCACTCCAATTCACCATATTCATGCAATCTAGTAGCTACAGTAGACTTCTTGATATTCTATTGACCACTTTAGTTTGGATGTCTATTCTATTTGTGGATGATCGACACTTCTAAATTTAATCTTGCCGCGCTGAAAAAATAACCGATAGAACTCTCCTTCACTTTTAATAGAATCAAAAGTTGGACTAACTTATATCAATTTGAGGTTGTGATGGTTATGCTTGAATTGCATAACTAACTTGCTGAAATCCGAGGTTATACTTTCCACGGATTTGAGCCAATCTGCTCCTAATACCAACTCATACCCATATACTGGTAGCAAGAGAAAGTCACGCACAAATTGATGCCCTTGTAGGAAAAGTGGTACGTTAAAACACTACCCGAGACTCTCCATAATACACCTGTTAGCAACGGCAAGACTAATTGGGTTTATAGAACCTATAATGAAGTTTTCATTTTTGCATACTGCACACTTCTGGATCCTTCTAGCTCGTGAAAAATCATTTTTAACTTTAACTTTTTACAATTTGTCACCTAAATTCTCTCTTGTACTTCCATACTGAAGTCACATGCGTACTTATGCCTATAAATAGGGTACTTTCATATATCTAGGGTAAGGGGAGTGACCTAATTCTAGAGAGAGAAATGAAAGGATATTCGAATAACATGGGATCGCAGTGGAAGACTTGCAACAAAACTTTTGCTAGAGAATAAACCCATCATCGAAATCCAACAAGGATTCGAACAAGCATGGGGTTATAAGTCTATAGAACATGAACATATATTTATCAAACATAAATCATACTTACTTGGTTGCCTTTCGATTTTGTGATTGTCGAACTCGAGCTTCAAACGGATGAAGCCTCCAACGGTATCCACACGAGCACAACACCCTTTGAATCCTTGCAACTCCTCAACACTTGAGTAAGAGGCAAGCTTGAGAGGGAGAAGATGAGAGCACGGTTTGGAGAGAGAAGATGGAGCTCACGGCCCTAGGGTTCTCCTTCCTATTTGTGGCTTCTTCTAATATGGAGGCTAGGTTAGTTAGTGCTAGCTTGACTTTACACCTCCTTATATAGGAAAAATTCCCTTTATTTGTTATTTGGTCCCTCCCTTATTAACCATTAATAATAAGGACCAACTTAACAATAAATAGGAATATACTCCTCTCTTTAATTCGAAAGACTCTCTTATACCCTATTGTGTGTGACCCTTTGTGTTCACCCCAACCTAGCAGTGGATAGGGACATCTCTATGTCTCCTAAAATAGAAACTTTCTATTTTAAGGTTCAATTGGAACGATTCCAATTATGCCCTCATTGATAACACTTTATCAATAGGCTTTCACTGGTCATGAGTGACGTCTAGCAATGTGTCATGATGTGCCCTAGGTTTGGGTGAATAGCAGAACTATGTGAACCCTTTTTGTTACTTAATCCTTCATCCCCTAATGTCACTGTTAAGATAATCAGGGTATGGATATTAGTCAAAACCCTTATCTTAAAATCTTGTCATGTGTTCTCCAAAATATAATCTCAATAAGATGAACCCGATGAAACACTTTCACAGTTCGTCTACCACTCTGGCCAGAGATTCAGATTGAAAGTTATCTTTCAAAACTGACCCTGACATTCTTTCTCATACCAATGAGAGTGATGATTCCTTACTGACCACTCATCCATCTCCATGCATGACTTATTAGAGCCAATGAGTATCGATTACATCATTAGAGTTAAGATTGTACAAGATACTATCAAACCCTAATAACTAAAGCACAAGATAGCTATGGTGTCTCAGGTCTAAGGACTACCAAACAAATGGACGTAACAAAAGAATATTCCTTTGACTTAATCTCTATAGGAATATTCTAGCAGATCAAGTTCAGTGTACATGTTGTCTAACATGCACCCACAGATTAACCTATGTGTCAATACACTGATAAGAAAGACCACATATCCTCCCAATTGAGTTGGTTTAAATCTGTGCTACTCTTGATGGTTTATAAAATGTCCTCTTTAATAAACCTATGAGTAGGAACTCTTTTAGAATAAATGTGTATGAGAAATATAAGTCTCCCTATCTCAATTACTTGAGATATATATTTCTCTTATCATTTATTAGTGGACATTATCATATATATAATTTAATATTTATAGACAAGTAATACTTTCTAATTATTATAATATAAAATAGACATGCCCTTTAGGATTGGTTTTAGGGCATACCTCTAACAATCTCCCACTTGCACTAAAGCCAATCACTATAGTATCGTATTTTAGTCTTCGTAAGACAAGGCTTTTAACACTACAAGGTGTTATGATAAAGAAGATTTTATGCAAACAAGCTTTGCATATTATTATTTTCAATAATAGTATTTAAACTAAAATTCTGTTGCCAACTCTGATGTCCTAGTAAATTAGACCTATGTTCCTGAAAGAGAATAATATGTACTAGATATTCTTTTAGGCAATTTGTAAATGGCATACCAAATTTCTTTATATATAAGTATTTCATTCTTAAAACTCTATTAAGAATATACTTATTTTATTCAGAATTCACTATTTTGAATCAATAACCAATATCTGCTAACAACTACCTGCAACATTAATGATATTGATTTAAGTACATTATCTTTAATTATATGAGTTCCTATATTTCTCAAATATTAAATTCATATTTAATCCCTCACAAAATCAATATTTTTGAAAGATCAGAATTCCTATAACGATTATGGAATTCATAATACTACGCTCAGTATTTAAAGTATGTACTTTATGAAGAAATATTAAGAATAAACTTGATGACTTTGTTGCTCCCACTAGCCCTTTTGAAATAAGGTATTTTTTGTTTTAAACCCTTATAACATAAAATTCCTTTTTGATGTTTCAATAATAAGGCATGGTTCTTAACCATTGTGAAAGCGTTTGTTTTTCTAATAACTCTTTATTTAAGTAAAAATTTCTATTAAAGTTTATTTGAAATATCTCATAATCCAAATAACCTTTGATTATTTTGTTTGACATATTTAAGATCCTTTAGTGATATTGATAATTCAAACTAATATTATAAGGTTTATACATCTCATGTAGTATCTCTTTTAATCTCCTTATTAAATAAGGTGATAGGTTCATATTAAATAATGAATCAGAATTCATTCACTAATGTGAACCTTATATAGTTGATTCATCATATCCTTTTATTCAATTTTTATTATAAAGAAATAAAGAACTTTAAATTAATTGCCAGACATAATCTAAATATCGAATATTATAGATAAACTGTTTTAAATAAACAAAGTACTTAAAACAAAAATAAAACTTAAAAATGAAGTATTTATTACAACTGGCAATAATAATAAATGTTCCATAATAACTAAATAAAATAGTCAAGAATTAAGCTATAGTGTCAAAAGTAGCAACTCTTGATCCTTTCCAAAAACAGCAACTCGATCTCTGCTTGACCTTTTGCTTCCCTTTGTCTCCTACATACAATCGCATTGTATAAGAAAAAACAGATGCATAAACCCAAGCCTACAACAGATTTCGAACCTCATTTATCTTACTTAAAATGTATATAAAACTTCAAATTAACCTTTCAAAACTCAAATGACTCCACAGGCAGTATAATTGAGCTCTAATTTGTCAAAAAATGTTCAAAATCAAAGTTTGAATCAGCAACCAAGGTTGCTGTTAGTCGTCTTCCTCAACATAGTTATTTAAAACTCAAATTGAAATCATTCCAAAAGTTGGTCATCACATTCAAACCCAAACCAGCCTTTTTGCCTCACTAATTTACCAGAATATTTATTTTAAGCATGAAAATAACCACAAGCAAAATATATTAACATTGGTTGATCATAAAAATTTCCAAACTAAAGCTTGGGTTAGAGCAGCCATGGCTGCTGCTCACGGCACCCTCCACACAGCCGTCCGAAAGTTAAAAAAAAAACAAATCATCCCCACTGAAGAACCACTACATGTAGACTCAGATCAATCTTGATATGGTTGCCAAACTCTAAATGAACATAAAGACCCATTTATTTTTGACATACATAGGCCCGAAATGCATGCTCAAAACAGGGGCTCACACGCAAGCTTCATTACATGAAATCTAACAAGATTTAAATATTTGAAAATGTTTAAAACCCACGGTTCCAAATGTGCAGAAATCAAAACCCAAGTCAGCTCTTTAAAACTCAAAATGAACCATTAAATGTAAGTTTTAAAACTCAACCCAAGTCAGCCCTTTAAAACACAAAATGAACCATTATCTGTGTACTCACCGGAAGTAAGTTTTAAATATATGAAGTTTATCATTTTTAAACTCATGCACCCAAAGCATAAAGTCTGAAAATTCAAAAATCTTTGCATTGAATGCAGAAAAACCCATAATCCATGGATGCATGCTTCAAAACTCAGGAGCCTCAACTAAAACTCAACTTAGAACTGAATCATTTTACAAAATAACATCAGAACCTCCCTCAATCCAAAATACATAACAAAAACCCCATTTGCATGTTGAAACCGACCCGAGAAACTATCAAACTCGCATGCAAGTTGAACCAACCCAAACACAACACCACTACCATGGATCGGAATCCAGAGTTCCCATTCTCGCAAGGATTACACTCCACAGCTTCAGATCTAGACTCAAGCTTCCCCAAAAATAGAACGAAAGAGAAGAAAAAGAAAAGGGAAGAAAGGGATTGGTGGGTACAGGGGCTTACCTCTACAAGGAGACAAGGGAAATCCAGTAAGTTCTCCGGTGAGAATCCGGCTGGGCTTGGTGCTGCAACTCCACTCTCAATCTCTCTCCCACTCTCGGCTCTCATCTCCCTCTCAAGTCTGATAACAGTTGTGAAGGGTAAGGGAGGTGATTTACGGGTTTAAAAAAAAAAGAAAAGCTGAGGTTCTTTTTGCAATATGCAAAAATTTGATTTCTCTAATTTGCAAGGCACTCCATACTTATATAAAATTTCAAAATCACCCCATCCTTATTTTAAAATATGAAAATTAATGTTTTAATTTATGGCACATCACCCAAAGTCTAATGATATTTATAAAATAAACTAGTTTTTTTTTAAAAAAAATTGGACTATCACAATAGTACCCCCTTTTGAAAATTTCGTCCTCGAAATTTAAAATTATAAAGATATGGAAAAAGAAAACACGGAACGCATTCTCACACGTCTAACTCCAATTCGCATGATGCCCCCTTTTGACAAGCTCTAACACCTTAGACAGAACACAATCCGTCTCCTTCACACTACCCTTATGAGCTTTTGCCAAAACCGAATCTAAACTCATACACTACACAAATTTTTTTTTTTGAAGGAAAAAGTTGTTCACACGTTCAAGCAGTGAAGATGGAATAAGCCTTGAATGCCTGTCGTGTTAAGGAAACACTGAGCTCTGATCTTCTATGCTACATCGATTGAAACGCTTTAAACAAAACTTGACTCCACGAATGCCTCAAATCACCCAATCATGCTGAGATATCATCTTGCAAATTGCTTTTAAGCGCACTGCCTATAACCTGATCGATTTTTCCATAAAGTGCATATTCTGCTCAAGTCTCCATTAGTACCCCCTTTTGAATATCTGAACCAAAGTCAACTTTTTGCTTAACCCGGCGATATGCTAATGATGTCCTACTAAGATTAAGAAAAGAAACGCATCACGCTTCCACTGCGCTAGCTCAACCTACCATACTAATTTCTCCATTAATCTAAAACAATTAGACTCCTCAGAACACAATACCTATTTTAAGAAAGAAATCTACATCCCCTCTGAACTTTCTATAAATGCTGCCTAGCTCGGCATTTGCAAATCCTCAAGGCTTTACAAATACTCTAAAACTATTTCCGAGCAAAAGGTCCTCGATCGCTGCTAAAACTACAAAACAAATTTGCACACTTAACGCTATTCACAGAACATTCTAGTTTCACAAACCATTAAACCAGTAAATCATATATATATATACCTTTCGAAAAGGAACATACGAAAAGATAAAGACAGACATAATCACGTTGAAAACACATAATTGAACAATTTCTTTTTAAGTGGAAACATAACCATTTAAAGAAAACAAACTCAACTAGGCACACGGCCCAGCTCACACCCAACCTTGAAAACAAAATTTCTTAAACAATTGAAACATTGAGTTCAAACCTCCCTGAAAGAGAGAAAGAAGGTTCTATTCAAACCAACACATAAACTAACTTTCAAACGATTACCATATCTAGGAAACGATACTGACATTTCTAGAATAACATCTCAAGCCAACATGCTTCAAACAAATTTCAAAATGTTACGTAAAATCATATCACTCAGGTTTACTACAAGTTTAGAGTACTAACAGTATCCTTTCCTCAACTTCAACCTCACCTACCTCCAGGATCTGTTAAGGATGTTGGGCAAGGACATCGCTGTCACTTTAACACAAAGTAAACCGTCGCTACCAAGTAAGAAAAACACTTTCAGGATTTTCAACTAAGTATTCTTCATGCTCGAATCACAAAATTATATAACAGTCATTCTTCAAGATTTAAAATCTTACAAGACAGAATCAAACGAAAAACATTCAAATATCAAGAGAAAACCAATTCACATAGACTAGGACTCGCTTTAAAACAAAACATGAATTTTATTTTATTTTATTTTATTTTATTTTTTTTATCAGGGTCCAAATAGCAATTATAGAAAGACACTTTATTCTTTAAAATCCATGACTATAACTTCTAAAAGAAACATTATAAAGCCTGTTTATGTCAAGTAGTTGTCATAGAAGATAATTGAAATTTCGGATTGATTATTAAAAATATTCCACCAAAATAGAGATTCATTTCTGTAGACAACTACACGCCACCATTAAATTCCCTTTAAACTTATAATAAACACTAACTCACTCCAACCAAATTCACCTAAAATTTCATAACACTATTACTCCACACTTCCTCTTACAAACCTGAGAAACATTCTACTTGATCTTCGTCGTTCTATATCACAAACTATCTCTAATAATCGAAATAAGATTTACTAAAAACCCAAAAGCAGACTAGTAACTTCCCCATAACTCGACACTAGCACATCTTAACATCTAAGCAACACAATCACCAAGATTATAATTCTATTTTAACTTCCTAAGTACAACACTTTGCTCAACACTTGTAACACAATATCCAAAATCAAAAATCCAAACCAGAGTAATACTTCCAATCCCTTAACAAAGGTCCTTACTTCTAAACCATTTCCCAGAAATCAACAGAGTTCTTCAATCTCAAAATAACTGCCTTAGTACGAACAAAAGGTAATTCAATTTTTCCCGCTAAGACTTGAACACTAAACCTTATAAAACATTACACAAAATATCCTTAAATCCAAAACTTATAGAAAAGCACAAATCTCGAACCAGTATCAAATATCAATAATTTCCAAAGGGTCGAGAACGGCCCAAGGTAAAACAAACTATACAACCCAAAGGCCACAAAAACCTGAGAAAAAACCGGTAGCATCTCCCCATAACAAGGAGCACAATAGCAGCCATACCTAAAAGAACAATAAAGAAACTAAAGGAAAACAAAAGAACCGCCCCAAAACTGGGGACAAAAGCAAGAAAAACAAAAGAACCGCCCCTAAACAGGGACAAAAGTCCTTATAAATTCAATTACACAAAAATGTCTTTCAGTCTAAAACTCAAGGACAAGCATAAATTAAGAGCTACTTTAAATCATCAACAAATCCAATCCATTCAAAGAATCTATAAAGAACAAACCATACAAGGACTATCATCCTCTTACAATCCTGACACCGAAACTCCTTACAACCGAAACATTTAATATCCTTTAATATCATCAATACTAGAAAGGAAACGTGCAACTAGAAAACCTTAATCATTCTATCAATCAAAACTTCATGTAGGAGTCGAGTATCAGCACTCAAAACCCCTAGCAAATAAGTATTCACAAAATCAACCAGTTTAAATATCGAGAAAATCAACGGAAAACCCAACCCATCCTAACATGTTTACCCATCAACACACAGGTATGATGCATGCACTACATCTAAGGTCTCACCTAACCACTATATGGAATGCATGAATCCCCATTTGGATCTACTAATGAGCTCTGATACCATTTTGTAACGCCCCAACCTAACAATCGTACTGACCCTTCCGGATAGGTCGACACGTGTCAAGATAGAGGTACAACCCGACCTGCTCATTCATATATCCTTATGAGAGATAAGAAATATAGGCATAATTAACTATATGAAATGTTATGCTCATACAAATGTCCAAAACGTCTTATACAATAATAATAAATCAAATAATAATAATGCCAACATCCCTGGCAAGTAGGCAATGCCACAAACAGTGGCAAGTCCCAAAATCAAGAAAATATAAATATTGCACATCGCAATTATATGCAGGTCCAATGCGAAATCTACCATGGAGTCAGTCATCTAACAACTCTCGAACAGGGGCTTGACTCAAATCAAGTATGCAAACCCCAAGCCAACCTGTAATCTGCTGCATAAAAGCAGGGGTGAGCTTCCACTTGCTCAGTAGGAATAAGATAACCTCTACAAATAACAATAATACAGTGATACATGGAATATTTTAAATAGACGTAGTTTCTATAACGTTTATAAAACAGTAGGTAACGCAGTTATAAACTTGTGTGGTCTTTCAGTGAAAAGCTTAAGTCAAGTAGTTCTATATTCAGTTCATAAATCAACCAGAGAAAAATAATGAGTTAAGCTCAGTTATAAACACAGTATAATGCCCATAATTTCAAAGACTAGGCTCATAGAATGTATAACAGGACGTTGTTCTCAGGCTAGAGCCTCCGGCACAACGATAGCCAAAACCACGCTGTTCTCAGGTCCCCGGCACCACGGCAGTCAATACCTCGTTGTTCTCAGACCCCCGGCACAACGACAGCCAAAACCTCTCGAGAGAAACCGATCAGTTGCTTAACAGCCAACTGTCGAATAAGAATATATATATATAATACCCCTGTATACCAACCGAGCCAAAACCATGCATAACAGCACGATAATATAAATCATTTTCAAATGGGCAAGAGAAGCAATAAGAATGTACTTTTAAACCAATTTCCAAAGCCAGCAGGTAAAGTTACAATATGTGGCATATATTAAAGTATCGAGTGTTATTTCAAAACAATCATAACCATTATCCAAAAACAGGAGTGAAATAGATAAACCATATGCCATCATCTTATATACAAAATAATCCTCAAGACACGTCATATTCAAATACATATATATATATTCACTTTTGTACCCTGGCTGATTTCCATTTCAAAATATTCAATCCAACCCAAAAGTCAAGGGAACAGTTGTAAGAAAATCTCAACATCTTTCTTTTATATAGATATATCTAGAAAATCAGGCATATGAGCTTTAAACCAAGTATTTATGTTGTGTAGATATAAACAGTTATCACTATATGCCCTTATCAAGTGTTTCCATAAAACCTGCATTTCAAAAAAGCCTGTCCCTCGGTTTTATATACACATCATGCCCAAAAGTAAGAAGCTTGCCAGGAAATACCAACAAGTTCTCAAAACATTTCATTTCTGTGCCTTAGTTTTCATTTCGTAAGCATGCCACACAATTCGATAGTTCTTAAACCAATATATTCCATGTATCTATTTGACAAGCTAAAAATCCGTAAGGTTCTCATATATTTGTATGTTATAACATTCTCAAATGTGTTTAACATCCATGTTCATGTAGTTCTCAAAAACAGTTATAAAACAGACATATTATCATTACCGTAAAAGGTTACTTATCCCTACCTTAATGCAGTTGTGTTTTCCAACCCTTGTGGCTCCACGAGCCTCCCAATGCAATGCTTGATGCACCCAATGGAAGTGGTCCTCCAAAGGACCCAACTAAACTGATAAACAAACAACAATGCAAAGAAGAAGGATCAAAAGAAAGCACGAGCATTCACAGTTCAAAAGTAAAGCAAAACGACTCTCAAAACTGCTCACTTGCGGCCCTAAGGATTTAAAGCCCCAAAATGCCAAACTCAAGACTTTAAAACTTTCAAGATATACCCCCAAGTGTGTCAAGATACCACACATTGAATCCCATGGCCAAAGGCAAAGCGAAATAGAACTTATGGGCCAAAGTAAACAAAGTGCTCACGAAAGGGCAAAACTGGTATTATAAAAATATCTCTCTCTCCAGAAATATTTTGACCCTAAAACCATAAAATTTAAAAACTAGGCTCCAAGAGCTTTCCGTGCATATAAAATATGCTTAAATCGGAGTCCAAATGAAAAAGATACGAAGAAATGAAGAACTAAAGTAGAATTATGGGAAAAAGTAGCATGACCGATAATAGGAATATGCATTATCGGTAATGCATGCCTTCTGCTCAAGCTGCCCAAATGCATTACCGATAATGCTTAAAGCCACTATCGGTAATGCCCTTGCCTGATGCATAAACCCAAGCCTACAACAGATTTCGAACCTCATTTATCTTACTTAAAATGTATATAAAACTTCAAATTAACCTTTCAAAACTCAAATGACTCCACATGCAGTATAATTGAGCTCTAATTTGTCAAAAAGATGTTCAAAATCAAAGCTTGAATCAGCAACCAAGGTTGCTGTGAGTCGTCTTCCTCAACATAGTTATTTAAAACTCAAATTGAAATCATTCCAAAAGTTGGTTCATCACATTCAAACCCAGACCAGCCTCTTTGCCTCACTAATTTACCAGAATATTTAATTTAAGCATGAAAATAACCACAAGCAAAATATATTAACATTGGTTGATCATAAAAATTTCCA
This sequence comes from Hamamelis virginiana, assembly GCA_017140935.1. Taxonomy (NCBI): domain Eukaryota; kingdom Viridiplantae; phylum Streptophyta; class Magnoliopsida; order Saxifragales; family Hamamelidaceae; genus Hamamelis; species Hamamelis virginiana. The sequence continues at coordinate 44,889 of JAESVK010068806.1, forward strand.
AACTAAAGCTTGGGTTAGAGCAGCCATGGCTGCTGCTCACGGCACCCTCCACACAGCCATCCGAAAGTTAAAAAAAACAAATCATCCCCACTGAAGAACCACTACATGTAGACTCAGATCAATCTTGATATGGTTGCCAAACTTTAAATGAACATAAAGACCCATTTATTTTTGACATACATAGGCCCGAAATGCATGCTCAAAACAGGGGCTCACACGCAAGCTTCATTACATGAAATCTAACAAGATTTAAATATTTGAATATGTTTAAAACCCACAGTTCCAAATGTACAGAAATCAAAACCCAAGTCAGCTCTTTAAAACTCAAAATGAACCATTAAATGTAAGTGTTGGCCCAAAATATACTCTAGAGGGGGGGTGAATAGAGTATTGGCAATTTAAAAACTAATTTAAAAATGGAATAGAGTGTTTTTGAAAACTCAAACTTTTAATAACTAGAATGCAAGATTAAATCTCAACTCAGCAAAATATAAAGCAAGTAAATAAATTTAAATGCAAGAGATAGAGTTAGAGAAATTCAAACAGAAGGATTTTAACGTGGTTCGGTCTCCGCTTACATCCACGCCTCAAGATCTCCGTCTTAAGGATTAATCCACTATCAATCTCACATACGGTGGAGATTCAAACCTTTACTCAGCCTTCTTTCACAGTGGAAGACTCTCACCAAACAAGGTTTATACAAAACCTTAAATTCACAAGAAATACAAGTGAATATGGATGACCACCAATATGATTCTCAACAACACTGAGAATACATCAAATA
>JAESVK010068809.1:806-26128 GCA_017140935.1 Hamamelis virginiana
CCAAAAAAAAAAAAAAAAAAAGCCCAAAGAACAAAGAACGAACCCGAGGCCACAAAAACCTACGGAAAAATGGACAGAACCTCCCCTAAAAAAGGGACAAAAGCAAGAAAAACCTGCCTAAAAAACAAGCAAGCAGAAAGACAACAAGACCAAAGCAACAACAAAACCCACAGCCAGGGCTCCAGCAAGACCAACCAAGGAAAAAACCAAACCGCCCACAGCCCGGGCACAAGCACAAAAGAAAAACCAAAAGCAACCCTAATGCTTTAAAATATTACAGTCAAAACCCCATCTATCACACATAGCTCTATTACAAGGAGTATCAACAATATCATGGAAACTCAACACTCTGTTCCTCACATCATTACAAATTAAAGCAAATATAATGTCGGAGCTGATGAACTGGCTTTCATGAATTCTGGCATTTCTTTGTCTCCATAAATTGTAGATAGTGGCAGCCCATGCTAACCTCCTGATAGTAGAGGAGAAAGATTTCCCTTTACAGGAAATAACCCACAGAAGCTCATTTTCCCAAGCACGGGGATGTCTAATGAGACCGCACAACCTGAGAACTTTTCCCCAAATCTGGGCAGTAAAACTGCAAGCAAAAAAGAGATGATTCCTATCCTCTTCATTAGCCCTGCAAAACACACAAGACATAGAAGAAATAATACCCCACCTCAAAAGCTTTTCTTGCGTAGCCAACCTGTCAAGAATAGTCAGCCAAGCAATAAAAGAGTGCCTTCTTATAGAGTTCGAGAACCACACAGAAGCATGCCAATTCACAGCCGGAACAGAAGTACGAACATGATTCCAAGCAGAGCTAATAGAAAACGTCCAAGAGGGGGAGAGAGACCATACCACAGTATCTTCCCTCCTACTGAGAAGAGGGGGACAAACAGAACAACTGTTTCGAATAGCAATAAGATCGGAAGTATTAGTAACTGGCCAATTCCAACCTGTATCTGATAGAATGCAAGAAACTTTAGCCTGTAAAGGAATAGCAGCATCATAAACCACCCGATGACTAAAGTTCTTTAACAGAGGACCCAAAGGATGCCAATTGTCATGCCATAAGAAGGTTGAAACACCATTTCCAATTTTGTGGCTTATAAGGGGTCTAGCCACGTCCCTCAACTGAAGAATCTTCCTCCAACTCCAGGAACAATTGGCCGGAATTTTAATGCACCAAAAGCTTTTACCTCGAAGGAGGTATTCCTTCACCCAAGCAACCCAAATAGAACCAGATCTAGAGAATAAACTCCAAATATGCTTTAGGATAGCAGCTATATTCCAATCTTTAACCCTGCGAAACCCTAACCCTCCTTCCTCCTTAGGCTTACAAACCAAATTCCAGCTAACTTTTGCTTTATTAGCTTTACCATAGGTCCCTGACCATAAAAAAGCATTGAAAATCTGCTCAATCCTGCAAACAGTGTCAATAGGAATAATAAACATACTGCACCAGTACACTTGAATGCTAAAAAGGACAGATGATAAAAGTTGGAGTCTTCCAGCATAGGATAGAGACTTGCTAGTCCAAGATTGAATACGGCTAACCAATTTCTCCAAAAGAGGCTGACAATCCATTCTGGAAAGCTTAGAGGAAATAAGAGGCACCCCCAAATACTTGATAGGTAAACTCCCCATATTTATCCCAGTGATATGACCAATCTCAGCTTTAACCTCATCACTTGCACCCGAAATAAACATAGCACTCTTACTGGGATTAATCTGAAGACCAGAAAAAACCTCAAAGGCCTTTAGAACATCCATAAGAATCTGAATACTTCTCACATTGGCCTTAGCAAACAGGAACAAATCATCAGCAAAACACAAATGGGACAGACTAACTTTTTCACATCTGACATGGTAATCAAAGTCATCTCTTCTAGTGGCACACGAAAGAGAACGAGACAGGACTTCCATTACAATCACAAAAAGGAAGGGAGACATAGGGTCCCCCTGCCTTAATCCCTTTTTCCCCGCAAAAAAACCAGCCAACTCCCCATTAACAGCAACAGAGAACATAGGAGTAGAAAAACATGAAACAATACAATTCAAAAAGTGAGGGGGAGTTCCCATATGTCTCAAAATAGCAATCAAAGCTTCCCAGTTAACTGAATCATAGGCCTTTTTAATATCAATCTTTAAAGCACATCTAGGAGGACCCTCATCTCTATGATAATTATGCATAAGCTCTTGAGCCAACAAAATATTATCAGAAATAATGCGACCATGCACAAAAGCAGATTGGAAAGGGCTAATAATGTCAGGAAGGCATAACTTGAGCCTATTAGCAATGATTTTAGATATGCATTTATAAATGACATTGCAACAAGAAATAGGCCTAAACTCATTAAAGGAAGAGGGGTTTGGAACCTTAGGCACAAGAGCAATGATGGTGCAGTTAATCTCTCTTAGCATACAACCAGAGCTGAAAAAAGAAGAAATAGCCTCAACAACATCTTCACCCACAATATCCCATGCTTTCTTGAAAAAGAGGGACGAGAAGCCATCAGGACCAGGAGCCTTATCATTCTTGATGGAAAAGATAGTGGACTTAATCTCTTCAGCAGAAATATCTCTATTGAGGATGTCAATATGATTTGAAGACCATCTAAACCCCTCCAAACTATTCAAAAGGCCAAAGTCAACAGGGACCCCAGGATCATTTCCCAAAAAAGAATTGAAGTACGAGACAGCTTCATTCTTAATAGCTACAGGATCCTCAACCTTAGAGCCATCAGAAAGAGTGATACTTTTAATCGAGTTGATAGCATTCCTCGCCTTAACTGATTTGAAGAAAAAGTTAGAATTTTGATCCCCCAACTTCAGCCACTGAACACGAGATTTTTGCTTTAAAAAACCTTCCTCATCCCGAGCTAATCTGCAATAATCTCTGAGACAATCCTTCTCAATATCAATAAGAGAACTGTCCCCCGGGTTAAGCAAGAGGGATGATTGAGCTTCACACAACTTCTTTTTAGCATCAACCACTTTCCCCCTGATATCTCCAAAAACTTGAAAATTGAAACGTTTGAGAGCATCCTTAGTCACTTTAAGCTTTCGATACAGTCTGTACATAGGCTGACCATAGAAGCTACTCTTCCACGCATTCCCCACAATCTCCAAAAAGGCCGGATGATCAGTCCAAAAATTGAAGAACTTGAACGGATAAGACTTTTTACACAGGGTAGCCGACAATCCCAGCTTAACCAAAGCCATACAATGATCAGAAATTCCAGGAGGGAGAAACTCAGTTAAAGCATTAGGAAATGAATCCAAGAATACTTCATTAATCAAAGATCTATCCAATTTTCTGGCAATAAAGGAATCTCCATCTCTTCTATTCATCCAGGTAAAGAGGGGACCATTAAACGACATATCAAACAATTCAAGATCATAAAGACAATCATGAAACTCTGACATGGCACTATCCACAATAACATTACCACCCCATTTTTCACTAGAGAACCTAGTCACATTAAAGTCACCCAAAAGAATCCAAGGATTGCTACCAATAGAGTTAGAATGCCAACTCAACTGCCTCCATAACCGCCTCCTATCATATTGACAATTAGAAGCATAAACAAAAGAACAATAACTCAAAAGATTGTCATTAAGATCAGAAATGGAACAATGGATAACCTGATCAGAGCTAGACATGCAATCTAAATTCACCACACTCGGATTCCAACACACCCAAATTCGGCCAAGAGTAGAATGGTTATAATTATGAGAGATTCTCCATCCAGGGGCAATACTCAAGAAGATGCCATTCAACCCTACCAATCTTACTCTAGTTTCCACCAAACAGAAAACTGAAATACCATGAGCTGAGATCACTGAACGAACTTCCTTCTGTTTAAGAGGGTCATTCAACCCCCTAATATTCCAGCAAGCAAGATTAATCATGGAGAACTAAAACACATAGAACCACCACCCTGACCAGTCCCATCCATGGTCAAACCAGACTTATGAAGCTGTTTCCTAAGTCTTTTCTTTTTACTTTTAGACATAAAGCCAACTCCAGAAACATTATCTATTTCATCCACTTTTTTAACATTTTTGAACTTAGTAATTAAGGGAGAACTATCAGAAAAGTCTGCCTCTGGCTCAGAACCAGCAATAGGAAGCTTACCCACATCACTAACAATATCAGAACAATCATCATTAACAGCAAGGCAATGAAAGGTATTAAGCTGCCTTTGATCATCCAAAGACTTAATTATCCAAAAAAAAAAAAAGATCATCCAAAGACTTAGATGACTCCATAGGCTTTGAACTTGACTTGTTCAAATTAATAGAATGCACCACCGAGTCCTATTCAACATGCACCTCATTCCTCACAACCGGAACCTCAACAACCCCAGCACATGAAGCATCCAAACCACCAACTATACATGCCCCATTCTTGCTAGAAGAGGCATTAGAACCAGATAACTCAGAATCAACATTAACAGCCACAGAACCCACAACAGATTCACCACCCAAAATATTAACCCCCTGAACAGTTTTCCCACCCTCACTAGAAGGAGTAACCGAAGAGGACCTTTTAGGAACCCAAATTTTTTTTACATTACAATGAGAGAGGTTATGACCAAACACTTTACAGTGAGAGCATCTATGAGGTTTCCATGGATATTCAACTTTAATACGAGTAAAAGAGCCATTAGCCAGTTTAAGCAGAAAAGAATTAGGGAATTCACAATTCATGTCAATTTCAACACAGATTCTAGCAAAAGAAAGTCTAGAACAGCTTTCAGTGAGAGCATCAAGGTGAAGGGGCTTACCAATTACACTTGCTAAGTGGCTGAATCCCTTAGGAGTCCAATATTCCACTGGAACATTGTAGAGCTTGACCCAAATAGGAATAGTTTCCAGCTGGACATCAAGCATTTCCAGGCCAGGCTGCCATTTGCGAAGAATCAGCGGCTTCCCAGCAATGTGCCATGGGTTTTAGTGCATTTTAAAAGGTATATTCAAATCTGTCCCTGAATTGAAAATATCTTTAAAATGTATTAAAAACCATTTTTTAGGTTCAAATTAACTTAGAAACATGCCTAGGTTCATATAGATAATTTAGTTTGCATTTAGGACATTTTTCATGCATTGTTTACATTCTTTATTGCATTTTTTATGTATTTTCCATAACTTCCAGCATGCATAATGTTAGTATATTAGGTGTTTAGACTAACCTAGGACTAGTTAGAGACCCTAGGATTAGGGGGGTTACATGACCCCACTTAGGACCGTCCTTTGTTGTAAGAATTGCAATAGTAATCGAGTTCTACCTAATTTAGGAGTCTATTTCGAGAAAAACTTTAAAAGAAAGTGATTTTGAAAGTGTTTAAATTGGAATGAAATTCCATCTTTTATATAAAAAGTGTTTCGATCAAATTCAAACTCTCGAAGTTAAAGTCCTAAATAAGATAGAATCCTTTCGACTATGTGGTTCATTACAATAAGAGAGTCCTAAGTAATTGAACTACGTGGACTTTGATTCTTATCAAGAAATTGGTAAGGTACGTAGGCAGTCAATATGACGCAAGTCCAATCTTAGGATGACTCTATGTCTCTTAAGGTCTTTAGGATTTCAATTATTATTTTTTATTATTATTTATTATATAGTATTATATATCATATTTTGTGGTTGATTATATAAATAGGATTGTCATGATAAGATTTTGATAAAGCCCAAATTTAATTAGGAGACCTTTAATTAGGGTGAGGTGGGTGCCTACAAGGATTTCCTTGGAACCTTCCCACTTCATAGCCTAGCCCCCGAATCCAACTTTGATTCGAAGATCATGCTTTTCCAAAATATGGGGTCATTGTTTTAATGAAAATAAAACTCTTTTTTATGGTTTTCTTATTCCTTAAAAATAAGGTGGCGACTCCAAGTTTTTCTCAAACTTTTATCATTTTTCAAAAACCCAATCTTGAGTGGATAATAGAGAAGGATAAATGTGGATAATAGAGAATGATAAATAGAGACGAATAAAGATCATCCACAATCCAATTATCCAAAAAAAAAAAAAATCATCCACAATCCACAATGATTAAAGTGAATGGCCTCCAAATTCATTAGGTCGCTTGTTCACAGTATTCTAATGCTTTGCTTTGCTTGTTTATTTATGCATGGTTTGATATTTTCATATTCTTTTATGTTGCATAAGGTATTTTGTTTGCATGTGTGCAGAAAATAGGTACAAGCATCATTTACAACTCAAGGGTTAGTACATTAGAATGTTGAGTCTTTTTGTTTTATCGAGTTATAATGGAAGTTATGGGATATTCATTGTTCACGTAAGGAGGAGAGTCGATTTTGTAGTTTTTCGAGTCTTTCATCTTATGTGTAATCTTTTGGTTGGTGTTTTATCACGGAATTTCCAAAGGAGGAGTTTGTTAGGTTTTTTATTCATGTGTTGGCTAATCCCGGTTTCCAAAACATAAGTTGAGTTATATTGGTTTAGATCATTTGGTTGTTTGACAAGCCATCTAGCATCGAAGAGCTCAAGATCAAGGTTACTTGAAGAATATTTGATGATCGCAATCGGAGCATGCTTGATTCGTTGTTGAAATCTTTTAATGCTCTGCTAAGATGGTAAGTTGACTTAGAACCTAGGTTTTTATATGCCTTTAGGTGGTTTAGAATGCCTAATATACCTAGGAATGGTCCACAAGTGAAAATTGGACAAAAAGAGATTACCAACGGTAAGGAACATTTCCCATCGTTGAGAAATGGGGTGGATCGATCCAGCTTTTTTAGTAAGATCGATCCTTAAGGCAAAAGGGGGTGGATCAATCCAGGGATAAATGTAGGATCGATCCAATTCGAGGAAGTTCGGAAAAACTCTATTTTCTGCAGATTTTGATGTGTTTTGACCTATAACAACTTCTACAGGACTAGGTAACTTTTCTAGGCTTATAAATAAGTTACTTTAGCCTTGTTTTCATGTGAGGAAAATATTGATTCATCTTTAACCTAGAAACCTTAGCCTCCATCATGGTGCTTAACTTCTAGTTACATGTGTTTATTCTCTTCTTGATCATCGATTTAGAGAGGTTGTAAACCAAACCCATATTTCTTAAAGGGATTCAATGGATCAAATCTCGCCATTGTTAGCCTTGGTGGATTTCCAAGGTGGTTGGGTTTTGCTGGTGGATTTCCGATGGTTGCCGTCAGTTATGGTGTTGATGTACTATTGGTACATTGTGGGCTGCAAAGACGTATCGTGGAGCTCGGTATGAGGTGAAGACTGTGCTCGTTCGTGTACACGTTCGAGAATAAGCTTAAAGACGACGTGAACTACTTGGCTTGTGAAATCAAGTGTTGGTTAATATTGTCAGAGTCTTGTAAGTTGTCTTTTTCATAGTGCTTCTATTCTTTCCGAGGTTTTTTTTATCTTGTTAGGGTTTTCCTCGTTAAATCTCTGTGTTCATATTTTAGCTTTATTTTTCCGCTGCATATTGTTGATGATTGAACACATAGGAATTAGGGTTAGTTGATTAATTAAGTCTATTTGGGTAATTCTAAGTAACCTTAATTTCAAGATACTCGCATCCTCAAAATTTTAGTCTATTTTTAGGTTTTTATTGTATTTTTATTTCACTATGCTTTTTTTTTTTAAAAAGGTTTTCATTAAGCTTTTTTAGGTTTTCATTTCATTTTTATGGATTTTTATTGTGATTTATTGTATTTTCACAGTCCTTTTTGGATTTTTACTGTGGTTTTTTTTTTCTGCATTTTTACTATATTTTTTTATAACAAAAATACTCATAGTGAATAAAATATATACTCACAGTGAAAATAAAAACACAGGAAAAAAACACAGTGAAAATGATAAAAATACAGTAAAAATAAAAACACAGGAAAAAAATAGTGAAAATGATAAATTACAGTGACGTTTTCACTGTGTTGAGGTTTTTACCATGTCCAACGTTTTTACTATTGGACGTTTTCACTGTGTCTAATATTTTCATTGTTGGACAGAAAATGGAAACGGAAAAGTTGGTGGGTGTAGACATCTATTTTTGACCATGAGCAGGGTCATTAATAGTTGCCTCTGATTTAAGGTGAAATAGGGTGTCAAAACCCTAAGTTCCCAGTTTTACCCTTGTGGGTAGTTAGATAGAGGTCATTATCACATGTAGGTTTTTAGGTCAGATTGAGCCGGTTCTTTTTGCATTAGGTTTTTAGAGAGTCTAGGAACATCCCTGCAAAATTCCATGGCATTATGAGCCAAGCTTGATAGAAAATAAGGCCTTTTGTGACTGAAGGGCAGTACTGTCCTTTGAATCACAAAAGCCCTGAATGACTGTCGATCTTGTCTCGAATGGTCTCGATGCCTTGGCATAGATATGTAAAGTGTGTTTAGTAGCTAAGTTGATCAGTGGCAAGGTCTGTGAAGCCTTCTGGCTCAGGTTTGGCCCTTAAGGCTCAAAAGGCCCTTTTAAGCCCAAATTAGGGTTTCGACCGGAAATGACCGGGATTCGATATTTTTATCAAACCAAAGCCTTCAAAGGCTTCAAAACACTTTCTTAAAATGTTTTAAAACTTGTTTCGAGAAGAAGAAATGATTTCAAAAGCGATTGGTTAGCAGATTTCAAAACCCTAATTTGGGCCCGGCAGGCCCTAAACAGCTAATCGGTCAATTTTTCCTTAAAACTTTGACCTTGTTCAATGCATTTTCACTTCAAACACTTCTTAAAACATGGAGAATCGAATCACGATTGTTTCGGCGCTTGAATCGTCAAATTTGGACTTAAAACGGGACCGAAAAGCAGAAAAAAGCCGAAATCGGGTCGAAACGGGCTGAGACAGGCCCACATAGGGCAAATTTGGGATGGAGGATCGATGACCGTCCACCTAGGGACGGCCAACCATCCTAGGGTGGATGGTCAACGACCACTTTGCCCAATAACTGCTAATTATCAGTGTTTTTTCTGCCCGGGACTCTTCCAAACCTTGCCATGTGTCCAGTTCGGCCATGGGGACTTTGGGATGAGTTTAAACACTTTGGAAGACTGGTTTAGAGCCCTTGGATCATTCCCAAGAGATTTAAACTCAGCCATTTATCAAATTCAGGCCTCCCTATAAATAGAGGGCTCTGAAATCAGTTTTAACACACAGAATAAGCTTTAAAGAGTTAAGCTTGGAGAGTAGAGGCTTGAGCAATTGCACAAGCTTCTCCCATAGCACTCTAGCTTAAGTTTAAATTCCTTGAGGTCCTTGGAGTCCTTGGAGCTTGAGGAGAAGGCTTGGAGCAAGAGGGAAGGAAGTAAAGAGGTTAGTAGAGTTTATAGTTTATTTTCTTCTTCTTCTTCTTCTATGATCATCCTAATATAGGTTTTTATTTTTTTAGTATGCATAGGATTTAGTTCATTGTTAGTATGCATGATAGGTTAGTTTATTGTTCCCTTAGTATGAATAATAGGGATTAGTTTATTAAACTAGTTTTCTTTTTTAATGCATGATAGGGATTAGTTTTATAATATGTATGCATATTTCTCCCTCTTTTCTTCCACTCTTCTTTGATCATGCCATGTTATAGGATTAGATATTTGGGATTTATCTCATGTCTAGAATATATGCTAGGAAGTTAGGATTATACATGTTATTTAGGAAAGCATATTAGTCCATCTCTTTGAGTCATTTTGCATATTTTTTTTTTTTTGGGTAATTAAGAAATATATATACCAAAAAAAAAATTACAGCACAGTGCCATTCTGGCGACAAGCCGAAGCTTAAAAGCCCAAAAGGCCAACCAACCCCCCTAACCTACAAAAGAAACCTCTTACAACCCAAGAGGCTAGGGGAAAGTAAAAACAAATACAACTACTAAGGAAGTTAACATCCTTCCTAAATGCATTTTGGAAAGTCTAACAACTAGACCTGTAAACACATCAACCGACATTAAAACTTAGCAAAAATTAAACTCAGCCGGTTAAAAGCACGACCACCAAAGCCGCCAAGAGCAGGCCCAAAGCCCTACTGCAACATCACGAACTCCGTGATATGAAACCCATGAAGTTCCTCACGGCATCCAACGAAGTGACCCCAATCATAACAACGAGCAGCTTCAACACTTAGCCAACAAACTTCCACTCAAACCGTGATGAGAAAGCACGGCCAACGAGCAGCTGCCCACTAGAGAACCAGTGCACTCAATGAATCCACCATGAGGACATCCACCATGCGCACGGCCAGTAAAGAGAAGAACAAAAAATTCTTTCTTGGATAATAAGAGCAATAATAATTCAGCACGTGGAGGACACCACCAAAAGAATTGATTGTTTTCAAGCATGATGCATGATTATTTTGATATATCATACTCGATTGCATATTAGGCCATTTACACTTCTTTTATTTATTTATTTTAAGGGTTTTAAGTATACTTTTTTATTACATTTAAATCTGTCCAAGGTTTAAAAGTAGCTTTAAAGTGGATTAAAACCCAATTTTAGGATCAAAATTAACATAGAAACATGCCTAGGTTCCCATAGCCAACTTAGATTGCATTTAGGACATTTTCATGCATTGATTACACTCTTGGTTGCATTTTTTATTTATTTTCCAGAAATTCCTGCATGCATTATGTTGATATTTAGGATTGCTTAGATGAACTTAGGGTGTAGTTAGGGACTCTTAGGTTAGGGAAGCCACTTGGCTTCACTTAGGACTCTGTAGACATCCATTTTTTACTATGAGTATGGTCATGAATGGTTGCCTATGATTAGAGGTGAAATAGGGTGTTAAAACCCTAAGTTCCCAATTTTACCCTTTGTGGGTAATTAGGTAGAGGCCATTATCACATGTGTGTTTTTAGGTCAGATTGAGTCTGTTCTTTTTGCATTAGGTTTTTAGAGAGTCTAGGAACTTCCCTGCAAAATTTTATGGCAATCCGAGCCAGGCTTGATAAAAAATAAGGCCTTTTGTGACTAAAGGGCAGTTTGGTCCTTTGAATCACAAAAGCCCTGCATGACTGTCGATCTTGTCTCGAATGGTCTCGAGGCTCTGGCATAGATATGTAAAGTGTGTTTGGTAGCTAAGTTGATCAATGACAAGATCTGTGGAGCATTATGGCTCATGATTGGCTCTTGAAGCTCGAAAGGCCCTTTTAAAGCCCAGATTAGGGTTTCAACCGGAAGCGACTGGGATTCGATATTTTTATCAAACCAAAGCCTTCAAAGGCTTCAAAACACTTTCCTGAAACATTTTAAAACTTTTTTCAAGAAGAAGAAATGATTTTGAAAGCAATCAGTTAACAAATTTCAAAACCCTAATTTGGGCCCGGCAGGCCCTAAACAGCTAATCGGTCGAATTTTTCCTAAACCTTTGACCTAGGTCAATGCATTTTCACTTCAAACATTTCTTAAAACATGGAGAATCGAATCACGATCGTTTCGACGCTTGAATCGTCAAATTTGGACTTAAAACGGGCCCGAAAAGCCGAAAAAAGCCGAAACCGGGACGAAACTGGCTGAGATAGGCCCACACAGGCTAAAAATGGCATGGAGGACCGATGGCCGTCCACTTAGGGACGGCCAACCGTCCTAGGGTGGATGGTTGTCGATTCCCTCAGCCAATAAATGCCTGTTTTGAGTATTTTTTCTGCCCGGGACTCTTCCAAGCCCTGCCATGTGTCCAGTTCGGCCATGGGGACTTTTGGATGAGTATGAACACCTTGGAAGACTGGTTTTGAGCCCTTAGATCATTCCTAGGAGATTTAAACTCAGCCATTGATCAAACTCAGGCCTCCCTATAAATAGAGGGCCCTGAAATCAGTTTCAACACACAGAATAAGCTTTAGAGAGCTAGCTTGGAGAGTAGAGGCTTGAGCAATTGCACCAGCTTCCCCCATAGCACTCTAGCTTAAGTTTTAAAGTCTTTGAGGTCCTTAGAGTCCTTGGAGTTTGAGGAGAAGGCTTGGAGTTTGAGGAGAAGGCTTGAAGCAAGGAGGCAGAGAAAGAGGTTAGTATTTTAAAGTTCTTTTGTAGTTTTCTTTTCTTAGTCTTGTTCTTCTTTTTCTTTTATGATCATGCTAGGTTAGGTTTTATTTTCTTAATATATATATAAGGTTTAGTTCATTATTTTTTTTTTGGATAATTAAGAATTTATTAATCCAAAAGGGCAAAGCCCAAAGAACAAACAAATAAACCGAGGCCACAAAAACCTACGGAAAAACGGACAGCACCTCCCCTAAAAAAGGGACAAAAGCCAATACAACCTGCCTAAAACAGACCAAAGAAGCCAACAGAAACACACAGGACAACCAGGAAAAACAAATAAAACAGCCCACAGCCTGGGCAAAGCAAACCAAAACAACCAGCAAACCAAAACCACATAAGCCCACAACCCGGGCACAGGCGACAAAACAGATTACAAAGACAACCCCCTGCTAAGGATATCGGTAGAAACACTCCAGTTGATGCAACACTCACGATTTCTCGGATTATCCTCAACATTCTTAAAGCTCAACAACCTACATTTAACATCAAATTTTATGCTATGAATGATAGAAGTAGGAGGAGAATAAGTATTTGCATGCACTCTCTGGTTTCTCTCACGCCAAATATGATAGATAGTGGCCGCCCAACCCAGCTTCTTAACCGTTTCAGGAAACGTTCTCCTCTTAGAAGAAGAGACTGCCCAATTAAGCTCATTTGCCCACACTCTAGGAGTCCTCTTGACATTGCATAGGAGAAGAATTGCTTGCCAGATCTTTGCTGTGACACTACATTGGAAGAATAAATGATTTCTAGTTTCAGTGTCTCTCCTACAAAAAACACAAGATGCATCAGTAACTATGCCCCATTGCAACAATTTATCCATAGTAGAAAGTCTATTTTTAATACTCAGCCAAAGAATGAAACTATGTCTTTTAATGGCCTGGGAGAACCATACACAACAGAACCAGTCCTCTTCAAGGAGGCGACCTCTAATTTTATTCTAAGCTGAAGAGATGGAGAATAGACCATTATTTGATTCTTTCCATATCACCTTATCCTCCACATCCACAGAGGGATCTGCCATACCCATCTGAATCTGTCTTAGCTCTAAAAGCTCAAGGGTATTCGTAACAGGCCAATTCCAGCTTCCTCTATCAATAACCACTTCAACTTTAGCTTGACTTGAGAGACCAGCATCATAAATTACTCGATTGCCAAAACAAAGAGAGATGGGACCACAGGGAAGCCAATTATCATGCCACAGAAAAGTGTTCTTTCCATTTCCAATCCTATGGAACATCAACGGTCTAGCAAAATCTCTCATGCTAAGAATCTTCCTCCAGCTCCAAGAACATTCAGAAGGGACTTTAACACTCCAAAAACTCCTCCCTCTTAGCAGGAACCTATTAACCCAAGCCACCCAAATAGAACCTGGACATGCATACAAATTCCATATATGTTTAACAATTGAAGCTCTATTCCAGTCCTCTATTCTCCTCAATCCTAGCCCCCCTTCTTGCTTAGGATTACACAAAGATTGCCAGCTAACTTTAGCCCCACTCGCATTAGAAGCCTCCCCTTTCCAAAGGAAAGAGCTGAATAACTGCTCAACTCTTCTGATGATACTCTTGGGAAGAATAAAAACATTGCACCAGTACACTTGGATCCCATAGAGAACAGAGCTAAAAAGCTGCAATCTACCAGCATAGGAAAGCTTTTTATGTGTCCAAGAATTGATACGGGCAGCAATTTTCTCCAAAAGAGGTTGACAGTCAATAGCCTTCAGCTTGGACGAGATAAGAGGAACTCCCAGATATTTAACAGGAAGTTTACCTTCTTTGATACCCAAAATATTCATAATGCTTTCTTTAACTTCCTCAGAAATGCCCGCACAGAACACCAGACTTTTGGAGTAGCTCACCTTCAAACCAGAGAGGTTTTCAAAATGATTCAGGGAATTCTTAAGGACAGAAACTGACTGAGCATCTCCATGAGCAAATAAGAACAAATCATCCGCAAAGCAAAGGTGAGACAGCTCCAACTTCCCACATCGAGAATGAAATTTGAAGTCAACAGACTTTGAAGCTTTTTGGAGGATTTTAGTAAACACTTCCATGACCAGAACAAAAAGATAAGGGGACATGGGATCTCCTTGCCGAAGCCCTCTTTCTTTTTTTTTTTTTTTTTTGGATAATTAAGAAATATATATACCAAAAAAAGAAATACAGCGCAAAAGCCATCCTGGCGACAAGCCGAAGCTTAAAAGCCCAATAGGCCAACCAACCTCCCTAACCTATAAAAGAACCTCTTACAACCCAAGAGGCTAGGGAAAAGCAAAAGAGACTAAAAGGGAACAGCACCCTTCTTCCTAGCATTCTTTAAACCATGCAACTTTTCACGCATTCTCATTCTAGAAGATCTAGGATGATCTACAAAAGTGTCATGCTCCAAACATGTAGTAGAGTCATAGCCAGATGAAAGAACCTCAAACGAATTCTTCCCATGATCTAAGCCAGAAGGCTCAACAGACTTACAAGAACTGGACTTCACTCTAGCTTTAGAAATCTCTTTCCACTCTTTAGACTCATTGCTAGAAGAGGAGACACCCTTTGGGGGAGAAGGCTCTCTAACCTTGGAATTACTCTCAACAGAAGTAACAACCTTAGGGAACACCTTAGGACCAGAAGGAGCATTCTTCTTAACCTGCCAAACTTTCTTCGGGATTGAGGATTGACCTAACAGGCATTTCAGGGAAGAGTGCCCAAAACCTTGCATCTATCACACCTAGAAGGCTTCCAAGGAATTTCAAAGAAAATTTCCGAAGAAAGGCCTTTCCCCAAATCAAACACCAAGGAGTTAGGGATCTCCTTGTCTGCATCAATTTCCACACAAATTCTGGTTAGATTACCCAAATCAACATACAGAGGGTTACCCAGGGTACTACCAATAAATTCCAGACCTTCAATAGAGCGAAGAACAATTGGAAGATTTTTTAAATTGATCCACACAGGAATTTTAGAAAAATATTCTTTTTCCAAAGTCATCCCAATATTCCACCGTTTGATCACCATAAGTCTGCCTGCAATAAAGGATGGTTCGCTGTTCAAAATATCATTCAAGGCCGACTCATTTTCCACTTTGAAAAGAAAGAAACTCGGCTCAAGCTTGATAGTTTCAAGCACAACATTACCCCAAGACCGCCGAGCCCACTCATTCACCAAGGAAAAGGGGAGATTTTTGTCAATAATGTGCCCCACAAAAGCAAACTCCCAAAGTTTCTCACCCACATCAATAATAGCTTCAGGAACCCTGAGAAACAACCTGGGAAACTTTCTTTCTCCACTGAAGGATTGGCTTAGAGGAATAAACAAAGAAAATCGCAGAAAACTGAGATGGGGGTTTCTAGAGAGCGACGATCCCGTGATGAAGGTTGAGATGAAGTGTGATGCTGGTTCTCGAGATGCCATTTTCAGCTTGGTAAGTTCAGTGTGGGTTTCTCTTGGTCGTGTCGCGATTTTCCTTCAGTTCCAGGTACGGATTGGTTCGTTTCTGTTCTGTTTTCTTGGTTCTGGATTCTTGGATTTCTTGGTTTCTTGGCTTCTTGAGTGGGCGTCACGTGGTGGGTTTGGTTCTTCACGAATTTCTGGTTTGGACCCGCTGTTACTAGTGCGCTGCTGGTTCTCTTTTTCTTGTGGGTTTTGCCGGGGTATTAATGGCGGCTTTAAATTCACCCCCCTCTTTTGCACATGCGCCTGATGTGGTGGGATCTTCCAATTCACGAGATATTAATGCTATTAATGTTAACCGTGGAAGGTCTTCTTGCTTTTTGGGTCCGATTGTCGAAGGTGCTGCTACGGGAGTTGATCCCTCTTCTTCTAGTGCCACGTTTCTTCCCCTGGTGAGTGGAGAAACACATGGCGTTGGACAAGGCGCTGGTCTTCATGGGTCTGCTAAACCCCTTTTGGTCTCTAGGGCTCCTGGTTTGGAACCTCACGTGAGTGCAGATAAAGTGGGTTCGTCTTCTTCTGCTCGTTTGCATGGTGGTGTTTCTATGGGTTCATTTTTGGGTTCCAATATCTCAAGGCCGTCGTCTGTTAGTGCCTCTGAAGAAATCACTAACATTTCCCCTACTAGTTCTCCTCGTGTTGAGGATTCCACTGGGGTCTTTGATTTCTCCAAACCGTGTGATAACCCTGTTCTTTCTTTTAATGCTCATACTGTTGTGGATAATGTTCATGCTGTTCATACTGCTGTTAATACTTCTGTTAATTCTGTTAATACTCTCAAGGGTGGTAATAGTGTTTCTTCTGGTGAGGATATGGAGAAAATTTGGGGATTTTCGGAAGACACTGATTTTCTGTTTTCAGGGTTCCCATCTTCGCGAGTTGGGTTTTCTACTCGTGCCCAGGGTGCCGGTGGTGATACTTCTTATTCAGATAGCTTTGGATCTCGATCAAGGATGATGGGTCAAGATCCTTTGGGATCTGGTAGTAATCCTGGTTTGGTGGCCATGTCTGGTTCAGTGGCTGGTGCGCCTGCACAATCTCTTATGGGTGATGGCCGTGTTGGTGGTGGCAAGAAAGTCATCTCTGATTGGAAATCCCTCTTCAACAAACCTGCCAGCTTAAATTCTAATCTCATGTTTCATGAGCCTCTGATTGTTGATGGGAAAGTTAGAGTTCGTCCCCCGGATAGTGTGGCTAAGGCTGGGATTGTTCACTGGAAGGATTGTATAGTGGGTCAATTTATAGATAAAAGGTTACCTTTTTTGGTTGTGAAAAATGTAGTTAGTAAATTATGGGGACATAGAGAGATACCGGATATACTATCTACTGACAGTGGATTATACATTTTTCGTTTTTCTAATTTAGAAGTTAGGGACTGGGTGCTTGACTCTGGTCCGTGGCATGTAGGGGGTAAGCCTCTCATTTTAAGGAAGTGGCAACCTAAGATGGAGACTCTAAATTTGAAGCTTGACAAGTTACCAGTCTGGGTAAAATTCTACAACGTTCCATTTGAATTTTGGACTGAGGAAGGGTTCGGGTATGTTGCCAGTGCTATTGGTAAACCCTTGTATCTTGATTCTCTTACTCAATCTAGATCCAGACTTTCTTTTGCTCGGATTTGTGTGGAAGTTGATATTAATTGTAAATTTCCTAATTCTTTTGAACTTGAACTGGGAGATGGTAGCATCATTGATATTGGGGTGGAATATCAGTGGAAACCTTCTAAGTGTTCACAGTGTGGTGTTTTCGGTCATGGTCCTGCCAAATGCCCGATTGCTAGTAAAAAAGTTTGGGTTCCCAAGACTAATTCCAAAATTCCTGTGAACTCTCCTACAGCTGATATGGAGGTGGTGGAAGTAGTTGGGACTGAGACTGTTGAAGCATCTGGAGTGGCACCAGGTGTGGTAGCTTCTGAAATTAGAAGCAAATCTAGTTTGCTGGATAAATCTGGTTTGAAGTCGTGCTTGAATTATCAAACTGTCCAGGAGCCTGGCTATGAAAAGGGAGTTGTTAGTTCCAGAAATGATAAAAGTCGGGGTAAGGGAGTCAGTATTGCTGGCCCAAACAGGGGTGTTGCCATTCAAAATTCTTACTCAGTCTTAGAAGAAGTGGAAGCCCATGTGGAGGAGCTGGTTACGTGTGATAATGTTGCAGAAATTGTGCCTGTTGATTGTGAGCTTGTGAGCAGCCAGGACAATCATTCCAGCGAGCTTAAAGGTGATGATTCTGGTTCAACACCAAGAGATTTTCCTAAAGTCAGCAGTGAGAGTGTGACTACAGCTGCCCCTGATTCTCGAGAGGTTTCAGCTTCAGCAGGTTCAATTAAAGCTATATGTCAAGGGAAGTCTGATGACATAGGTATGTCGGATACTAACTTGTTTGCTGCTGTTAATAATTCTGATAATTGCACTGATTCTGAAGCATCCCCATGCTTAAATACCTTTAAGAACCTCAATTTAAAAGTAGATGAATTTGATAAAATGAGAGGGAACCAGCAGGGAAAACAACTTAGTAAAAAACAGAAACAGAGATTGAAGAAGTTAAGCTCTAATCAGAAGATAGCTAGTCCTAAGCTTGTAGAAGGCAGTTTGCTTGAGAGTTCCAATTCCCCCTCTCCTGGTAATAATGTTTAAGGCTGCTTGTTGGAATATTAGGGGGCTTAACAACCTTCTAAAGCAAAGAGAAGTTAGTTTGTTTTTGAAAAATAATAATGTGGGTTTGTTTGGTTTGCTTGAAACTCATGTTAGGAGCTCAAATGCTATTGGCATATTTAACTCTATTGCTCCAGGATGGAAGTTTGTCAATAATTATCATGCTTCTACTCTTGGTAGAATTTGGGTTTGCTGGGATCCGAATTGGTTTGATGTGATTGTGAGCTATTCTTCGGATCAGGTTATTCAATGTATTGTGTCTGTTGAGGGGGTTTCTATCCCTTTCTACTGTTCGTTTGTGTATGCTGATAATTGTGCGGTGGAAAGGAGACTGTTATGGCAGTCTATTTCATCTTTTGCTAGGCTTGCTGGTTCTAATCCGTGGATGGTGTTAGGGGACTTCAACTCTGTCAGGTTTACTGCTGAAATTTGTGGGGGTGATGTGAGCCTGTCTACTGCTATTTCGGAGTTCCATGATTGCTTACTCAATGCTGATTTGTTTGATTTGCAATTTATTGGCCCTCTTTTTACTTGGAGCAACAAAAGAATTGGTGATGCTCAAATTCTTAGAAAACTTGATAGAGTTCTTGTTAATGAGAGTTGGATTGATTGTTTCCCTAATGCTTTTGCTGAATTCAAAGCCCCCTCTCTTTCTGATCATTGTGCTGTTGTGGTAACTTTGAGAACTCAGGCTGTCAAGAGAAAACCCCCTTTCAAATTCTTTAATTTTTGGGCAGACCATGAGGAGTTCCTTCCTTTGGTGAGAGAAGTCTGGGTTATGGAAGTGGATGGCTATCCTATGTATGTGCTTTACAGGAAACTCAAAGAGTTAAAAAGTAGATTGAAGCTTTTAAATCTGAACAGGTTCAGCAATTTAAGTGGGAGAGTCCAGCAAGCTAGAGTGGATTTGCACAATGCTCAGATTAACACTCTCCAAAATCCCCGTGACTTCCAATTGTGTGATGAAGAGAGAAAGTGTATGGAAAGATTTGTTGAATTGTCCAGTGCTGAGGAAGCATTTATGAAGCAAAAGTCTAGAGTTCAGTGGCTCAATTTTGGTGATCAAAACACTTCATTCTTTCACAAATCTGTTAAAGCTAGGAATGGCTGCAATTCTATCAAGTGTTTATATGATGATAATGGAAACAAAATTGAAGATCAGGAGAGGCTTAAGGTTGAAGCTGTGTCTCATTTCCAAAGAATCCTAGGTACTAATGTCCCTTCGAGGTTACATTTGCAAGATGAGCTAAATAGTCTTGATGGGTTAAAGTGGGATCAGGATCAACTAAACATTCTCAATTCCCAAGTCACAGCAGGAGAGGTTAAAGATGCCATGTTCTCTATCAAGGATGACAAAGCCCCAGGCCCTGATGGGTACTCTTCTTTTTTCTTTAAAAAATGTTGGGGTATTGTGGGAGATGATGTTACTAATGCTATCCTATCCTTTTTCCAATGTGGGAAGCTGTTAGGGGAAGTTAATGCCACTATAATTGCCTTGGTGCCTAAAGTTCCAAACCCTTCTTCAATGAATGATTTTAGACCTATCTCCTGTTGTAATGTTATTTATAAGTGTATTTCTAAGATTATTTCTAACAGGTTGAAAGTGTGTCTTCCTAAGGTGGTTAGTGCTAATCAGTCAGCTTTTGTGCAAGGAAGGAGAATTGGTGACAACATCTTGCTCTCTCAAGAGATTTTGAAAAATTACCATCGCAACAAAGGGCCTCCTAGATGTGCTGTTAAAGTGGATTTGATGAAAGCCTATGACTCTGTGGATTGGGATTTTCTAATTGCTTTGTTGGAAGTTTTAGGCACCCCAGGGGTGATGGTTGGTTGGATCAAAGCCTGTATTTCCTCTCCTAGATTCTCTATTGCTTTCAATGGTAGTCTTGAAGGGTTTTTTGTTGGTGAAAGAGGTCTTCGGCAAGGAGATCCCATGTCCCCTTATCTTTTTGTTCTGGTTATGGAGGTGTTTTCTAAAATCCTCCAGAAAGCTTCAAAATCTGTTGATTTCAAGTTTCATTCTCGTTGTGGGAAGTTGGAGCTGTCTCACCTTTGCTTTGCGGATGACTTGTTCTTATTTGCTTATGGAGATGCTCAGTCTGTGTCTGTCCTTAAGAATTCCCTGGATCATTTTGAAAATCTCTCTGGTTTGAAGGCGAGCTACTCCAAAAGTCTGGTGTTCTGTGCGGGCATTTCTGAGGAGGAAAAAGAAAGCATTTTGAATATTTTGGGTATTAAAGAAGGAAAGCTTCCTGTTAAATATTTGGGAGTTCCCCTTATCTCGTCCAAGCTGAAGGCTATTGATTGCCAACCTCTTTTGGAGAAAATTGCTGCCCGGATCAATTCTTGGACAAATAAAAAGCTTTCCTATGCTGGTAGATTGCAGCTGCTAAGCTCTGTTCTCTATGGGATCCAAGTTTACTGGTGTAATGTATTTATTCTTCCCAAGAGTATCATCAGAAAAATTGAGCAGTTATTCAGTTCTTTTCTTTGGAAAGGGGAGGCTTCTAATGCGAGTGGGGCTAAAGTTAGCTGGCAGTCTTTGTGTAATCCTAAGCAAGAAGGGGGGGCTGGGATTGAGGAGAATAGAGGACTGGAATAGAGCTTCAATTGTTAAACATATATGGAATTTGTTTGCTTGTTCAGGTTCTATTTGGGTGGCTTGGGTTAATAGGTTCCTGCTAAGAGGAAGGAGTTTTTGGAGTGTTAAAGTCCCTTCGGAATGTTCTTGGAGCTGGAGGAAGATTCTTAGCATGAGAGATTTTGCTAGACCTTTGATATTCCACAGGATTGGAAATGGAAAGAACACTTTTCTGTGGCATGATAATTGGCTTCCCTGTGGTCCCATTTCGCTTTGTTTTGGCGATCGTGTAATTTATGATGCTGGTTTCTCTAGTCAAGTTAAAGTTGATGTGGTTATTGATAGAGGAAACTGGAATTGGCATGTTACAAATTCCCTTGATCTTTTAGAGATTAGACAGATTCAGATGAGTATGGCAGCTCCTAATGTGGATGTGGAGGATAAGGTGATTTGGAAAGAATCTAATAATGGTCTATTCTCTACCTCTTCAGCTTGGAATAAGATTAGAGGTCGCCTCCCTGAAGAGGACTGGCACAGCTGTGTTTGGTTCTCCCAGGCCATTAAAAGACATAGCTTCATTCTTTGGCTGAGTATTAAAAACAGACTCTCTACTTTGGACAAATTATCACAATGGGGCATTGTTACTGATGCATCTTGTGTTTTTTGTAGGAGAGACACTGAAACTAGAAATCATTTATTCTTCCATTGTAGTGTCACAGCAAAGATCTGGCAAGCAATCCTTCTCCTCTGCAATGTCAAGAGGACTCCTAGAGTGTGGGCTAATGAGCTTAATTGGGCTGTTGCTTCTTCGAAGCGGAGAAAGTTTCCTGAAACGGTTAAAAAGCTGGGATGGGCAGCCACTATCTATCACATTTGGAGAGAGAGAAACCGGAGAGTGCATGAAAATTCTTATTCTCCTCCTACTACTGTCATTCATAGTATAAAATTTGATGTTAAATGTAGGATGTTGAGCTTTAAGAATGTTGAGGATAATCCAAGAAATCGCGAATGCTGCATCAACTGGGGTGTTTCCACAGATATCCTTAGTAGGGGGTTGTCTTTGTAATCTGTGTTGTTTTCTGTTTTGTCGCTTGTGCCCGGGCTGTGGGCTTTTGTGTTTTGGTTTGCTGGTTGTGTTGGTTTGCTGGTGCCCGGGCTGTGGGCTGTTTTGTTGTTTTCCCTGGTTGTCCTTTGTGTTTCTGTTGGTTTCTTTGGTCTGTTTTTAGGCAGGTTGTTTTGGCTTTTGTCCATTTTTTAGGGGAGGTGCTGTCCGTTTTTCCGTAGGTTTTTGAGGCCTCGGTTGTTTGTTTGTTCTTTTGGGCTTTGCCCTCTTTGGATTAATAAATTCTTAATTATCCAAAAAAAAAAAAAAAAATAGCTTCAGGAATAACAAAGATACCATTCAAGGCATTTCCCACATCCTTCTTCAAGAGTTTCTGTAATTTAGCCTTAGGTTTACTCCAAACCGATGAAAAAATATTATCCTTAACGACATGTGTAGAAGGATTTAAAGGAGGGAAGTCAGATTCAAAACAATGAGCTCCCCCACTTTTACCAGAGACCCTGCCTCTCCTACTAGCACCTCCAACAAAATTTTTCCCTCGAGAAAAAACTCGGTCAGCAGCACTTGAGGAAGTAGAAATAGCTCTTGAACCAATATTATTCACAGAGTTCTTAACATGCACAACATTACCCGGACTAGCTAAGTGATCAGACCTATCAGAGGTCAATTCCCCAAGAGCATTAACAGGATCAACACCAACCACAGCATCCACATCAGCACGGGCTACCACCTCAGAAGAGATAGCATGCACAAACCGAGGAGCAGCTACACGAGGAGAAGCCACCGAATTTGACAAAGGGATATTATCCTCTTTACTAGTAGACTTGCCACCCTCAATAAGAAACCCACGAGATTGAGACTGGTCCACATTAACTGCAAGTAATTCATTTAATCCAAGCCCAACCTGAATAGTATTCGTAACAGCAACCTGACTGGGGTGGTCACGTGGTTCAAGACTTGATTGAGCACCAACAGAAATGGTTTGCAACGAACCATGCAACGAACCTTGCGCATCAAAAGAGCTAATGTTGACAGCGCCACGTGGAACAAGCTCACCGCCAACATCAAGCTTACCCTCACATGCATGGTCAGCAACCTTTTTCTCCAAAGAAGCATTGGAACACGTGGCATGCAAGGCATGCATCTCGTCAAAGCCAGTAACACCACGGGATAAATGGTCAACACCGGGCCCACAAAGTTTATTAAATGAAGCAGCAGCTCCACGAAATGATGACACTGGACTAGCATTTAAAACCTTTAAATCATGAGAATCTAAAGCATTTAATGCATGACTAGCATTCACACCACTCAAGTCAGCAAGAGCCTCCACTTGCGCACCCATGCTTTGAACATCAACACCTGAGGCACTTTCCAACTCTTGTTTCCAAGCAATCCCATTGCCGCCAAGATGCTCCAACTCGGCCCCACCTTTCTCAATCCCCAATTCAGCGCCCACATGCGAACCATGACACGTTGCAACTCCATTAAAGTTAGCCTCCAAAGGGAAACTAGAGCTTCTAGAATTCAAGTCAGCTAAGGGATAATCATCACCGGCCCCACCAATAACCCCATGGGTTTTAACAAAGCCAGCAGCAGCGCCAACTTCTACACGCGAAATGGACATATGAGCTGCATTTAATGCGGGCTCATCCACTAAAGTTACAACAGCCTTACCTTGCGCACCAAAAGCATGAGAGCCGGCCCCACGGATTGCACATTCATCAAAACCAGTAGCACCACTTGACAATGACAAAGGACTAACATTTAATGCTTTTAAATCCTTTAAATCATTTGCCCCAACTAAATCATTTGCCCCAGCCGCTACACTGTCCTGCACAGCAACAATGGAGTCTGCACTTGTAATATCAAGCCTGCCAACATTGGGAAACGGGCTAAGACCATTTGCGGGAGAAAGGGTTTGATGGGAAACCGTATTATGAGCCGCCCTCACTGTACACCCTTCTTCCTCACCTGCATTACCCTTACCAGTGCATGAAGATGAAGCTAACACCACATCACGGACACCCTCCACATCTTCACAATCACTAACACTGCATATGGAGCATTCTTCTTGACTGTTACAAGAGCAACAGACACTCGCATTATCTTCAAGCTCACCTTGTTCAACAACCTGTTCAGCAAGCTTACCCTGCTCCACAAGCACAACATGTTCATTATGGACACCACCCGCAGTATGAACCATAGCCTCAGAAACATCAGTACCCACACTGCCTTCACAACCAGGGACTGAATGGTTAGAGTTCATAAAGGACTCAAGATACTCAAGCTCAGCACATCCCAATAACGCCTGACCCTTCCTTGCAAGCAGAACATCAAGACCACGCTTGACAACACTACATTCATCCAAATCTTCCTTATTATGAATCTTATCAAGGAGAACAGAGGCAACTTTTATTTCACTCCACTTGTTGATCTTCATAATGTGAAGAACGTGTCTTACCTCAACAGGATCAATAGCAGACATGGTAACCTTAGAACCCCCACCAGACGACCCAGCAGGAGTATTATCATGAAAAACCCTAAGAGGCATTTTAGACCCACTCTTCTTAGACCCACTCTTCTTACCAGAATTTTTACCCATAATAACAAGAAAAGAAGAGGACAAGTAACAAACATACGACCCAGCTAACAAGGAACAAAGATAAAATCATATAAAATCATATAGCCACCCAAGCTGCAAGAAGGAAACCTAAACAGGGAAGGGAAATCACCCTACCCCAGAGCTTCTCTCTCTAGAACACATTTTCCTTTGTGAATACTTTTTATGTTTTGTTATGCTTTGTTGTAGGAAGCCCTCTTTCACCAGCAAAAAACCCCTCAAGACTACCATTGAAAGCTATAGAGAATCTGGGAGATGAAATACAAGCTTTGATCCAACCAACCATCAACCTTGGGGTGCCTAAAACTTCCAGTAATGCAATTAGAAAATCCCAATCCACAGAGTCATAGGCTTTCATTAAATCCACTTTAACAGCACATCTAGGAGGCCCATTGTTGCGATGGTAATTTTTCAAAACCTCTTGAGTGAGCAAGATGTTATCACCAATTCTTCTTCCTTGCACAAAAGCTGTCTGATTAGCACAAATCACCTTAGGAAGACACAGTTTCAACCTGTTAGAAATAATCTTAGAAATACACTTATAAATAACATTACAACAGGAGATAGGTCTAAAGTCATTCATAGAAAAAGGGTTTGGAATTTTAGGCACCAAGGTTTTTAGTTCATTATTAGTATGCATAGTTTAGGTTTTTATTAGTATGTATGATAGGCTAGTTTATCTTTCATATGTATATGCATATTTCTCTTCTTCTCTTCTTCTTTAATCATATCATATTAGGATTGGTTATTTAGGATTAAGTTCATGCATGTTTAAGTCTTTTAGGTTAGTAATCATGTTAGGCTAGTTTATAAATCATATGCTAGTATTTTTAAGATGGATTTGTATTGTTCATATTAGGTTGTTAGTTTATTCAAGTTAAACATTAGTATTATTATTATCATGATTTATTTTTATCATTTGGGATGTTTGATTGATATATAA
>JAESVK010068809.1:58900-105686 GCA_017140935.1 Hamamelis virginiana
TTTTTTTTTTTTTTTTTTTTTTTTGGATAATTAAGAATATATTACAACAGCCCATAAAGTTACTTTGGGTACGGTCTATTTCTTGTAAAAAACACCAAGGGTGAAATTCTGAGGAAACAATTTCTTAATGAAAAAGGTTGCTTTTAATTACCCAGCCATTAAATGGTGATCAGTTGATGGTTATGAAACATAAGCAATCACACAATATAACACCAGATATACGAGGAAAACCCTAACGGGTAAAAAACCTCGGGAGCACAGAAATCACTATGAAATAATCACCACAGTACAAGAAAGGTAAAACTACCAACAAAGACGCTTGAATCCACAAACCAGTAGAATCCTTTTCTTTGACAAGCAATCTGCGAGTCCACGCAGCTTTCACAGTGCTTCCACCGTTTGAATCCACAAACCTAGCTCCACACACCGCTATCCACGATGCACACGGAAATCCACCGTTCAACGGAACTCCACCGTTAACCAAAACCAAAGTATGGGGTTTTGTATAGCTAAGCTATAAGGAACTATGCATATGACAATGAAGGAAAGTCATAAAGACTAAGTATGCATAGTTAAAGTAAGAGTGAAGCAAAAAGCAAGTGAAAACTAGGGTTTTAACTTGGGAGCTTTTTCAAAGCACTTCACATACCCAAAATGACTAAGTGTTGGGGTATTTATAGTAGCAGCATAACCTAGGGTTTCAAACAGTGATAAAGTGTAAGAAACTTCGAATTTTGAAAGAATTTAGGCTAAAATATACGAGAGGATCGATCCTGCAAAAATGGCCGGATCGATCCAAACTCCTCTGCCACTAGGATCGATCCGGTCACGAAAGCTGGATCGATCCCATTCTGCAGTTCACAAATAGGATCGATCCTACCAAAAAATCCGGATCGATCCAAAATGTGACATAAGCCAAATTTAATTAATTTTCAATGGAAAAAGACCTATGTGCATATAAGGATCATACTTAGGTGAATGGGGCACTTTAAATCACCTATGGTCATATTGCCAACCTAGGAACTAAGTCGAACTTACCTTCCTAGGAATTTAAACCAAAATGGAATACATAACAAGCTTGAGCACTTGATATTAACGAGAAGTTGCGTTACTTTCGAGCTTGATGTAGTCACTGATCTTTCAGGGATTACTGGCTTGAGTTCAATCACAGACACTGGCTTTTGTCAGTCGAATTAGCCAACATATACATATGGTATACCTAACAAACTCCCCCTTTGGCAATTCGATGACAAAACCAAATAAAAACAAAAACAAGAAACGAAAAACGATTCATTCAACATGCGAAATGAATCTCCCCCTCTCTTGTACAATAAAACGCTCAAGCACACCCCAAAAACAAAAGAAACCCAACCTATTCTAAGGCTTGAGAACTTGAACCTGTTTTTCTGCACAGGTTAAACAACCATACCTCGTGAAAGAATAAAGATTTGAAAAACACAGGTTATATAAGCAATAATACAATCAAGCATTAAATGAAAACATCATGCTCATAGAAACAATTAACCATTAAGACAATTATGAAAACATCATGCTCATAGAAACAATTAACAAAGAAAACAGATTTCATTTCATTTCATCAAATGAACAGTTCATACAATTCATTCAATACAGCATTTGAAAATGAAACCTAACAAAATGAAACCCAACAAACTTTAAGAAACCTAGAACCTACAAACAACCTAGGAACTAAAACCACACTACTACTCCCCCTTTTTGTCACGAATGACAAAGGGAATACAAAAAGACATGAAACATAAGACCAGTCACTCAGCCTCATCACCACTAGACCCAGACTCATCCTCTGAACCAGACTCACTACCCGACTCCTCTTCAGTAGGAGGTACTAGAGGATGGCGAACAACTGGAGGATCTGAAGGAGTAGGCAGCCGAAGGCGACGCTCAATGCGCTGAACACGATCATGAATCTGAACCTGAATCTCATTCATCTCAATCTGATGATCGGTAAGTGCCTTCACTGAATCAAAAACACGACGCAGCTGAGCCGAAATAGAGTCTAAAGTGGCATGCCGTCGTGAAGAACGAGTAGTAGGGACTGGAGCTTCAGGATCCGGTGTCGACGTAGCAGTACTCCGAGAGAGTGACATGGCAGTGATAGCACCCGGAACTGGAGGAATACGAGAATCCGAGACATTCACAGGAATGGGATCCTCAAGGCACATACGGGTTACCATAACCCCGAATGGAAGAGCTGAAGTATGACTAGGAGACGTCACAGTCTTCCGCATGCAGTCAAAGATCAACTTAGGAAAGTCAATGGACCTCCCACTCTTCATCGCAAACAGTAACTGAGCACGGTCTTCATGAAAATGCAAACGGTGACCCATAGGAACTAAGTTCCACCGTACAATCAAGTTTAGCAGTCTGTACTCCTCATGTAGATAACCTTGAACAAATTTAGTCTTGTAATCAGTAGGATGCACGTACAATTCATGAATGAGGAAGTCAGATGCAGGCCCTTTGCCAGCAGCATGAGGATACTGAGGTCGAGAAGGCCTAGTGCAACCCAAATATTTACCAATCCTCCCAGGAGTAATGGTAATAGCAGAACCACGAAACTCAGAGTGAATAGCATCCTCACCAGAAATAACATAACTGGCATACTGATAAAAATCACGAACAAGTTCAGGAACGTAAAAATCAATCGGCTCAAAGAATTTACCTAACTCGTATGAGACAAGGCGCCAAATGATATGACTATCCACACCAAGACTGATATTGTCCACCTGACGCTCACAAGTAATAGGACGATTGACCCACGGATCAGGAGAAACAGGCCTAGGTGGTGACGAAGGCGGAGAGTCACCAAGGTCAGGATTGGGAATATCCTGATATGCACGGCCTCGAGAACCACGACCCCGACGTGGCGTACCAGCCCGAGAAGAGGATGCACGAGATGTCCGGGCACGCTTACTAGTGCCAGAGGAACTAGCACCCCCAACCATAAGAACCACAAGTGCAAGAATACCCAAGAAAGCCATTGAAACCCAATCCAAACAATTCTAGGGCAAGAAAAATGGAGAGAATGCAAGGGAGATGAGAGGTTCTTAGTGAGAGAGAGAGACGGTTATGAAAGCATAAGAAAACCAAATGAAAAAAAATCAAACATATAGGCTTCGCGGGAATGAGAAGAGTCATAATTTAAAAATCCCGAGAAATGGATCGATCCGGCAAATTTTTCAGGATCGATCCAAACCACTCTGATCAGAGGATCGATCCGGTAAAATATGTAGGATCGATCCAAACCACTCTGATCAGGGGATCGATCTGGTAAAATAAGCTGGATCGATCCTCCCCTGTTTTGTTTTGAAAAACAATTGAATTAAAACAAGAAGGAACAAGGGGACATTTTTACCTATTGAGTCATTAGCAACAATGAATGAAACAACTTAAACCATGGTTATAAACAAGAGATGCAATAAACTTGAAGAACATGCATTCTAAACATCCAATTTCTCAAAAATGTAACCCATGATAAACTCATTAACAAAAACCACTTGAAGTCATGAGAGTCAAACCAGCCGATTTCACTTCTGAAGACAAGTGAAAGCCCTCTAATAAGCAATAATGAGAAATTATATTTTTTGATATTTCAAACATGCATTAGGGAGAAGAAATGACAAGAGCTCAAAATCAATTAGAACAAGCTAGTATTTCAAATACAACTTTGAGAAATTTTTGGCTCTTTTCATTATCATAGCACTTTTGTGCCTTCAACAACATGGCAAATTGACAAATTGCCTTTTCTCACATAATATTTATTTGAATGAGTCTTTTCATTGGCCTTTGAACAATTTTTCTCATATATTTTTTTAAGTTGTAAGAAAAATTTGAACTAGCAATAAAAACGTAACAGGGAGCTCATCATCAAATAGAAAGAAATACTTTAGACGAAGGAGGTGAGAAGGTGCAAACATTGGCACAGCATGTTTGGGCTTTAGAAGAGGCTTTCGGTTATCGGTCAACTCATGACATCAAAGATTTTGAGAAAGAAGGATAACATGAAAACATTTAATCGAAAATATTGATAGAATTCATGTTAAGCAAGATAACAAGCTAACTCTTCGAATATAGACAAGGTTTAAAATGAATCAAAAACATTCAATCATATGCTCAAAAAGGTGATATGAACCCAACAATCTTTTGACAATTAAACTATTAAGAACAAAATAAAAACAAAAGAAAATATGCATTCATAACAATAACTCCCCCTCAAAAAGATACCTAATGAGAAAGAACCACAGAGGTTCCTTACAAGGATAGTTTAACGTCTTTTCGGACGCAAGGTAGTTTAACGTCGTTTCGGACGGAAGGAAGAACTAGAACTCAATCAATAGAGTAAACACCCAAAGATTTTCGAAGATATTCAAACCTAAGACCATCTAAGGGTTTTGTGAAAATATCAGCGAGTTGAGATTTAGTAGGAACATACACAACAGACAGGACGCTATCTTCTACAAGATTTCGAATGAAATGATAACGAATGTCTATGTGTTTAGTCCTAGAATGCTGAACAGGATTTTTCGAGATGTTGATAGCACTTTCATTATCACAGTATATGACAAGATCAGATTCAAGAATCCCATAATCAGAAAGCATTTGCTTCATCCAAAGAAGCTGAGTGCAACAACTTGCAGCAGCTATGTATTCAGCTTCGGCAGTAGATAAAGATATGGAGTTTTGCTTCTTACTATGCCACGAAACAAGAGAAGTTCCAACATAGAAGCAACCACCTGAAGTACTCTTTCGATCATCTACATTTCCAGCCCAGTCGGCATCAGAATATGCAGCCAAGTTCGGGTTAGTATCAAAAGAATACCAAATACCATAGGTCAAAGTCCCACAAATGTAACGAATGATGCGTTTAACAGCATGTAAATGAGTCTCTTTGGGACAAGACTGAAACCGAGCACAAACACCTACACTGAAAGAGATATCTGGACGACTTGCCGTAAGATACAGCAAACTACCTATCATGCTACGGTATAAAGTATGTTCAACATCAATACCACTCAAATCTTTGCCTAACTTAGTGGTAGTGCTCATAGGAGTGCGAGCATGTTTGGCACTTTCAAGACCAAACTTCTTAATCAACTCTCTAGCATATTTAGATTGACAAATGAACAATCCATCACTAAGTTGACGAATTTGAAGACCTAGAAAGCACGTGAGTTCACCTACCATACTCATCTCAAATTCAGATTTCATCTCCTCAGAAAACGCATGAGCTAACTCACGTGAAGTAGACCCAAAAACGATGTCATCAACATAAACTTGGGCTACCACAAACACATTTCTGACAGTCCTAATGAACAAGGTACGGTCTACTCCCCCTCTAGAGAATCCCTTCTCCTCTAGATAAGTGGTAAGTCTTTCATACCACGCCCTAGGAGCTTGCTTCAGACCATACAAAGCCTTTTTCAGCTTATAGACATGTCTAGGATAATGAGGATCCTCAAACCCTTTGGGTTGTTTAACAAAAGCTTCCTCCTTTAAAAAGCCATTCAGAAAAGCACTTTTAACATCCATTTGATAAACCTTAAACTTCAAATAACAAGCAATGGATAGTAAAAGTCTAACAGATTCAAGACGAGCCACAGGAGCGAAAGTTTCATCGAAATCAATACCTTCCTCTTGAGTGTATCCTTGAGCTACTAACCTAGCCTTATTCCGAATTATGATACCACTTTCATCAGATTTATTTTTGAAAATCCACTTGGTACCAATAACATTTTTATCCGAAGGCCTAGGGACAAGATCCCAAACATCATTCTTAGTGAATTGACCTAACTCTTCTTGCATAGCAAGAATCCAGTTTTCATCAGTTAGAGCCTCTTTCACATTCTTAGGTTCAAAAGAAGAGGTGTAGCAAAGATGATTTACCTCATTCTGAATTTGCCTACGCGTTCTCACACCTTCACCAACACTTCCAATAATGTCAGTGGGAGAGTGTCTCTTTTGAACCCAAGTAGGATTAGTAAGAGAAGATTGAGAATCAAGAATTTGAACAGAATCATCCTCAACACTTGAAACATTTGGGGTATCACATTCCTCATCAACCAATTTATCTCGAGGAGTGTTTTGACTATCATCAATAGTCACATTAATCGATTCCATGACAGTAGATGTCCTAAGATTAAAGACTCTATAAGCCCTACTATTCATAGAATAACCCAAGAAAATCCCGTCATCACTACGAGAGTCAAATTTCCCCAAATTTTCTCTATCTCTCAAAATGTAGCACTTACTTCCAAAAACACGAAAGTATTTAAGATTAGGCTTCTTGCCTTTCCACAACTCATAGGGAGTTTGAGAGGTACCGGGCCTCACATAAACACGATTAACCGTATGACAAGCAGTGTTAACTGCTTCAGCCCAAAAGTGTTTGGCCACATTATTCCCTAAGAGCATGACACGAGCCATCTCTTGAATAACTCTATTTTTCCTTTCAACAACTCCATTTTGTTGAGGAGTTTTAGGAGCAGAGAATTCGTGTTGTATTCCATGATCATCACAAAATTCAGCAAATTCGGAGTTTTCAAACTCACGATCATGATCACTTCTAAGTCTAAACACCTTTCCAATGGTGTTTCCTTTCTCATTTTGAGCCTTTAGGCAAATAGCCTTGAATTTATCAAAGGCTTCAGATTTTTCTCTCAAAAAGGCTACCCAAGAATAACGAGTGAAGTCATCCACAACAACAAGGATATAACGTTTTCCACCTAGACTCTCTGTCCTCGTCGGACCCATTAAATCAACATGAACTAATTCCAATGGTCTAGAAGTACTAACGACATTAGTCCTTTTATGAGACACACGAGTTTGTTTTCCCTTTTTACAAGGTCCACAAACACTAGAACTTGAAATCTTGGCAAGTTTAGGCACTCCATTTACAAGTTCTTTGTTTATCAACTTATCAAGATCTTTGAAATTCAAATGACCTAACCGTTGATGCCACAATTCAATATCATCAACTTTAGCACTGTTACATTTTAAAGAAGTATTAGCAAGTAAACCATAACAGTTATCAGAAGTCCTTTCACCTTGCATGATAATTTTACCATCTTCATTTAACACAGTACATAAACATTTAGTAAAGCTGACAGCAAAGTTATCATCACACAATTGACTAATACTTATCAAATTAGCCTTAAGACCATCAACATACAAAACATTTTCAAGCTTAGGAAAGCCTGGGGCTTGAACAATTCCTTTCCCAACAATGTTTGACTTACTCCCATCACCAAAAGTAACAGTCCCACCCTTACAAGAGTCAAGATGAACAAAGAGGGACTTGTCACCAGTCATATGCCTAGAGCACCCACTATCAAAATACCACTGAGAAATATCTTGTGCGTGCAAAGCAGTGTATATGACCATACATCTAAGATTCGAAGATCTAACCCAAACTTCCTTAGTCTTAGAATTAGCTTTGTGGTTAGACACAACCTTGGATTTCACCTTAGAGTCATTAACCTCTTGACCCCTCCTCCAATTCATGTTTGAATTAGTCAATTTCTTGACTTCTTCATTCAACATTTGAGATTTTCTTAACAAAGTATCAATTTGACTTTTAACACTCCTATTATGATAACTTATGTAGTTTTTCTTGGGAAAAGTCATGAGTTTGTAACAATTGGGTCTAATATGTCCTTTGACACCACAATAGTGACAAATAGGAACAAATGAGGATTTGGGAGCAACATACCTACGAGAAGTAGGAGTGAATTGATTGGGAGATATGCCTTTGTCAATCTTAGCTTTTGGAGCTTCGATATGAACATTAGAAGTTTTAACCTCTTGAGAATTAAAACCTAACCCTTCTTTGCCAGAATTACCCTTAACAGTACCCAACAGTTGATTGAGTTGATCAGATCTTTTGTCAAGTTTTATTCTAAGATGACAAGCATTATCAAGTTCCAATTTGAGATTGGCAATGAGAGAGAGATACTCTTTCTCTTTTTCAGACTTAAGTGAAACCTCACTTTCCAAAGATTTAACTCTTTTGGTCAACACAGAATTTTCTTTTTCAACCAAAATAAGTTTTTCAGAAAAGGTAACTCCTTGACCTTTCAATTGACAAACACTTGAATCAGCAACAGTGATATTATGCTTCAATGAATCTCTTTCTTTAACAAGATTCTTGAGCTTAATGGCCAAATTAACATTTTTCTTTCTAAGTTTCATGGCATCATCAAACAATTCATCATAAGCAGACTGCAAATTATCTTGTTCAAGAGCATGATTATCATCCTCTTCAGATTCAGAGGATTCATTAGATTCAATTATAACAGAAGTAGATTCAACATTACCATTAGATGGCTCACCTAATTCAACAATGGTATTCAAGTCAACAGTAGACACAACAAAAGCAGTGAAATTTTCAAACTCTTCAAAATCAATGTCTGATTCATTCACTTCTTCCTCATTGTCACTAAGAGTAGCACAATTAGCTTGATTTTTAGATCTATTCTTACTCTTTTCAGGACATTCAGCAGCTCTATGACCTTGTTTATGGCAATTAAAGCATTCATTCCTAAAATTGGTCACAGGTTGTGATCTTTTGACAGTAGAGTTGGACGAAGATCCAGACTTGTTGAAATTTCCTTGTCTAGAGGAGTTGCCCTTTTTAAACTTGAGATATTTTTTGAACTTAGCAAAAAGAGTAATATCCTCATCATCAACATTCAACTCATCATCAGAAATAGAGCTATCTTCCCTAACAGACTTTAAGGCAATAGATTTAGACTTTTTAGGTTGCCTCAAAGTCAATTCAAAAGCTTGAAGAGAACCACAAAGTTCATCTACTCTAATCAAGTCCACATCTTTGCTCTCCTCTATGGCAGTGATTTTTGGTTGAAATCTATCAGGTAAAGACCTTAAGATTTTATTCACAACAACTTTGTTAGCAATAACCTCACCAAGATTAAAAGAGGTATTAACAATGTCATTCAACTTAGCATAGAAGTCAGAGAAAGATTCATGATCTTCCATTCTAAGAAGTTCAAAGTTAGAAGTTAAAATCTGAATGCGAGATTTTCTAACTTGTCTAGTACCCTCATGGGTAACTTGCAAGACATCCCAAGCTTCTTTCGAAGTGGTGCATGTCATTATCCTACGATATTCTGAACCAGATACACCATTAAAGATGGCGTAAAGACCTTTGTTATTCCAGCTACTCATTTCTAGGTCAGATTTATCCCATTCCTCAATAGGTTTGGGAACGATAACAGAATCTTTTAACACAGTAGGACGATTCCAACCCGATTCAACTAACATCCACACTCTATCATCAATAGACTTTAAGTGAATCATCATTTTGGATTTCCAATAAGCATAATTTAAACCTTCAAATAAAGGGGGTCTTGAGTTTGAGCCACCTTCTTTCAAGAAATCCATCTCCTCAAAAACAGGAACACACTCAGGTATTTAAACCTTACAAGTGAACCAGCTCTGATACCAATTGAAATTCTGAGGAAACAATTTCTTAATGAAAAAGGTTGCTTTTAATTACCCAGCCATTAAATGGTGATCAGTTGATGGTTATGAAACATAAGCAATCACACAATATAACACCAGATATACGAGGAAAACCCTAACGGGTAAAAAACATCGGGAGCACAGAAATCACTATGAAATAATCACCACAGTACAAGAAAGGTAAAACTACCAACAAAGACGCTTGAATCCACAAACCAGTAGAATCCCTTTCTTTGACAAGCAATCTGCGAGTCCACGCAGCTTTCACAGTGCTTCCACCGTTTGAATCCACAAACCTAGCTCCACACACCGCTATCCACGATGCACACGGAAATCCACCGTTCAACGGAACTCCACCGTTAACCAAAACCAAAGTATGGGGTTTTGTATAGCTAAGCTATAAGGAACTATGCATATGACAATGAAGGAAAGTCATAAAGACTAAGTATGCATAGTTAAAGTAAGAGTGAAGCAAAAAGCAAGTGAAAACTAGGGTTTTAACTTGGGAGCTTTTTCAAAGCACTTCACATACCCAAAATGACTAAGTGTTGGGGTATTTATAGTAGCAGCATAACCTAGGGTTTCAAACAGTGATAAAGTGTAAGAAACTTCGAATTTTGAAAGAATTTAGGCTAAAATATACGAGAGGATCGATCCTGCAAAAATGGCCGGATCGATCCAAACTCCTCTGCCACTAGGATCGATCCGGTCACGAAAGCTGGATCGATCCCATTCTGCAGTTCACAAATAGGATCGATCCTACCAAAAAATCCGGATCGATCCAAAATGTGACATAAGCCAAATTTAATTAATTTTCAATGGAAAAAGACCTATGTGCATATAAGGATCATACTTAGGTGAATGGGGCACTTTAAATCACCTATGGTCATATTGCCAACCTAGGAACTAAGTCGAACTTACCTTCCTAGGAATTTAAACCAAAATGGAATACATAACAAGCTTGAGCACTTGATATTAACGAGAAGTTGCGTTACTTTCGAGCTTGATGTAGTCACTGATCTTTCAGGGATTACTGGCTTGAGTTCAATCACAGACACTGGCTTTTGTCAGTCGAATTAGCCAACATATACATATGGTATACCTAACAAAGGGTTTGGTTCAATTGTAATTATTAAGGGATATTTGTTGAGATTTTAATAAAATTGATATTTATTCATCCATAAAGGGTAGAAACCTTTTGAAAGATTTATTACATGCCATATGTGTCCATAATTCCTATTTTCTTCAAATCTTACATTGCCTAGAAAAAGTAAAAAAATATAATCCCTAATCTACTCTAAGTCCTTCTCGCTCTGCGAGTTTGGGCTTCATTCTCATTTCCCTTGTTTCTTTTGGTCGTCCTAACTCGTGACACATCTGGTGGAAGTGATGAACCTATCGACTGAGCTGTAACTCGAGAACCATAAATGAGGCTTCAAACCTTATCCTTCATAGCCTGCACCTTTGAACCCAAGTCTTGTTTAAGCCAAGCCCGGTACTCCCCATCAAGCCTAAAAGGCCCATTATGATCCAATACCTGACTCAAACATAAGCCTAAAGCCCATTTCTTCACAGCCCAAGATACCAAAGAATGAGTAGCTGCCTCTACCCCATGACCATGCCCTTTGATAGGGAGGTTTGTTTGAACACGGCCCATTTGGTGAAGTACACGAGAAGCCCAGTAAAACGATGTATGCTTTAGGCCCATAAGCTTCACCTGACAACATCCTGAAGTGTGTAGTACATACTCTTCACCACAGTCCCATGTAGTCACATGCCACTGAATATCTCTCCAAGTCAGAGAAGAGAAGAAGATAATCATGTCCTGAATTGAGCGGCGCTCAAGAAACAAAAGCTTACGCAAACAATAGGTATGGGACAAGTGTTTGGGCCCATCGAGAGGAGTGATCAGCTTGAGTCTCTCAACCAACCACATCTGAAGAAGAATGGGGCTACCCCTAATGCAAGAAGCAGAGTTGGAGTGGAAGTGGTCAAGCCCATTTAGAGTTTCAGCTAACACCAGAGGAATGATGTTATGAGACTTCGACAATGGCAGAATGAGTTCACATGTTTCAATGGGTATGAAAATAGTTCCGTTCGAAACAAGGAAACAACCCACTATACATAAGGCGAGTGCGTACTGGGTAGGCCTATGAAGAGCAAGTGGTTTTCCCCCTTCCCTCAAGAAAAATGAAGCTAGCTTGATAATATCAATGGAGTTTTCATGAATATATGAAGAAGCTTCCATAGGCGAGAGGTCAAAGAGAGAAGAAAATGTTTGGAAGTAACCTCGACGGATGGTAGGAAAAATGAAGGGACCATTAACAGAGACATTCATCAAGGCACAACACTCTTTAAATAAAGGACATACCTCTTCATAGTTGAAGCGAAACACATGAAGATCAGAGTCCCAGAAGTGAATCACAGAGTTGAGAAGCTTGTCTTCAAGCTTCATATGACAGAGAAAGAACCACGAAGTCAGGCCGAATCGCGCAAACACCTTCTTGTCTTCTGCCCTCATTCTTGCTACGAATAGGTTGATGATCAACTTAAGAACTTCCATTGTGTTTAGTGTGATGAAAGTGAACCTAGAGGTGTGTTTTTATAGCTTTTTGGCAAATAAATCGAGTTAGAAACGAAATAGAACTCTCAAAATGTCAAAATATTCAAAAAATGGGAACCAGGGTCGAGGACCATCCCCCAAAGGACGACCAACCGTCCCCTAGGGACGGCCAACCGTCCATGGAGGGATGGTCATCCATCCCTGATATCAAATTTTGCATAATTTTGACTTTTTCGAGACTTTTTGACGCCCGGTTTGACTTTTCGCTCAATTTTCGTCAGTTTTGACCTATTTTCGGGTTAAAATTGAACCAAAAAAGCAATTGAAACATATTTGTATTCTCATTAGGATATAATTACATGCCAATTAGGGTTTTTAGTGCATACATAGAGAAAAGTTACATAGAAAAGCCCTAAGCAGGCCTCCTATAGGCCTAATGATACAAAAGCATCTCCGCCGGGATGATTTCCTCGTTCCCCGTGAACCCGATGCCTCGTGATCCCCTCTTGATCCATGGTGCTCCTGTGAAGGATAGCTTGAAGCCTGCAAACCCAAAGATTAAGTAAGATTGGTGAAGAATGAGATCACTAGTGATTGAAAGAGTAGAGAGAAAGTTACCTGTGCAGCTATGTTCGCATTGTGTGCATCAAGATTCATGCTTTGAAGTTCCCTAGTCAATGATGCACTATATGCCAGCCACTCCTCAGTGTATGATACAGGCACCTGAAAGGTCGAAAGATTCAAAATGTTAAGAAAGAGAAAGCCGCATATGACAAAAGGTGAAAGTATGATAATTACCGAAGTGTAAGAAAGATCAATGTGTGGATATTCATTATAAGGCACTCGAGTGATTGGTCTTTGAACAAAGCTACCGTCCTCAATGACTTGCACCTGCCAGGGGACAGATGGCAAAGAAGGAGCAGAGGATGAAGACTCGCCCTCACTAAGACCCGCAGTAGCTGTAGGATGGGAGGCATGTCCTCTGGTTCGACGACCCTGCCAAATAAAGAGAGATGAACAATAATGTATAGAAAAGAGGCAAGGTTGTCAAGAGAAAGTTTGATACCTCAGCAGGTGGAAATCCTGATACAAGTGGACGCATCAGATAGCGCTGACAGAATGTACGATAATCCTCATGCGGACGATGGAAAGCATCCGCAAATACACCAGCCATGGCGTCTGCTAAAGCATGCTCGGTCAATTTATCAGCATGTCTCATAGAAGAAGGAGGTGCATGAGGCACACGGGCAACTGAATAAGACCCACAAAGCTGGGCACGTACTCTTTCCCCAAGGTACCAGTACCTGCCAGAAGGCCCCTCGAACAAGATTCTCTTATGTGACATCTCGATCACAGAATTAAGTCGA
Organism: Hamamelis virginiana; assembly: GCA_017140935.1. Classification (NCBI taxonomy): domain Eukaryota; kingdom Viridiplantae; phylum Streptophyta; class Magnoliopsida; order Saxifragales; family Hamamelidaceae; genus Hamamelis; species Hamamelis virginiana. Next base: position 72,350 of record JAESVK010068809.1, read on the forward strand.
GTATGCATGGTACCCCTCCAATGACGCCAAGGGTTCCACCTAACCTGAGGACAAGGTATATTAGAGAAAGTTTGAGCATTGAGAAAGGTAAGCAGGAATGAAGATTGTTACCTTATTAGAGCGCAACCCTGCAAGAAAGGCACGACTGTAAGCATAATCATGCCTATGGGAAATGGCATTCACCCGCCTATCTGGGGCATATCTAGCGAGGGTTGGCCAGGAAAAGTCATTAGCAATCAAGATAAGGCTATTCAAGTCGAGGTACTCATGAGCCCATACCTGCAGAATAGGTGCATTGTTAGAAGATGAGTGAAGGGAAGTTTATGATATTTTCTAAAAATAAGTGAGTATACCTCCCAAATGAATCCCATGCCTCCAAAGTTAGTGCATACCCCTCGAGACCGACAGCACATGGTCCTGTACATGGTGGCCAAGGCAGCGCCACCCCAGTCATACTGAGGAATAGTGTCAATATCCTCCAAACTGGTAAGAAGGCCTAAAGAGGCCAAATCAGTAGTGCCTGCAAATAGAGTGCAGGAAAACAAGTACAGAAGGAAAGCCCGCATGATGTGGTCAGGATCTCCTCCTTCAGGCATATTGCTGAATGTGGTAAGAAGAGTGTTTCGGCGAACTGATCTCTTCACGATCTCAATATCGCCTGCCCCAAGAAAGGTATCCAGGTAAGTCGAGTTCTTGCTTGCATCTTCATAAAAATCCAAAGGGCGACCCCTAATGGAAAGCCTCGTGATCATGGTGAAATCAAGGGGAGTCATAGTTATCTCTCCAAACTCAAAGTGGAATGTGTTGGTGGTGTCCCACCAGAGCTCAGATAAGGCCATGAGGGCCTGTCTATCCATAGTGTCAACCCACAGTAAGTCGATGAAGTCTCCAAAACCAAGCCTTCTGATAGTAGCTTTGACATAAGGTTGGAGAGTGTCCATCCTAGCCCACCATCCAATAATGCCCTGAAGGGATGACCGAGTCCTAATGTCGAACTCTGGCTGTAAAGATAAAGATTAATGGATTAGAGGTATAAAGATAAGTTATGCTAATTCTTTGAATCAAGAATACAAAATTAACTTACAAAATGACACATTTTCAAAAAAAAAATTGTTCAAATTTTATTTCTCAAATGGTTTGTCAATGGTGAGTTATTCAAAAAATATATACATGATTAATGTAGTTAATTTTGGTATTTTCAATTTTACATCAAGAATTAGCATAATTCATTTAAAATGCCATATGACTTCTTTTCATGAAAATTGAATTGGAAATAAAAATACTAAGAGAATAGAATTTTGAAAATCATGAAATAAAAACTTAGCAAAAGTTTTGAAATAAAAGTCATGAAAATGACACTTTATGTAATAATATTTTGAAAAATAAGCTAAGTCTTAATTCATGCAAATTTTTGATATGTGCATTACTTAAAGTGTTTTGAAAACTTATCATGATATGATTATTTTGAAAACATGTGAAAAAGCATGATATGATGAATTGATTTGAAAAATTGAAAATTGTCTCCTTTAGACATTTTATCAAACACCTAGTATGCACATTTTTGAAAAAGATTGTGAGGACTTGTCATGAAGCTTTTGGAAGTTTCCAAATGATGTTTGAAACATATTTGAATCATGGCATGAGAAATTTAAATCAAAAAAATCAAATTCTAGTCTCTTGGGAATTTTATCAAACACTTGGTGGGCAACATTTCAAGCTTGTGAAACTAGTGAAATGGGGCTCCCAAGCTTTGCCAAATACAAATTTCATGAACATAAGTCATCAAACAATATCCAAAGATCAATATTGAAGCATCTAGACATCAATGATTCAATAAAAAAGCATGGAAAGTAAGCTTACCTCTTGTAAAGTGTGAATGTGGGAAAGATGAGCATTAGGCTCCAATAGCAAGCTTGAGTTGTTGGGATCATGAGATGGTGCCTTATAGCTCTTCATCTTCATATATGGATACTTTGATTCATACCTATTTGCCATGAGTGTAGGTAGAAGATGAACTTGAAGAAAATAAGTGAATGTGTATTTGGGTTTTTGGATCCCCAAATTGAAATGCAAGGATGAAATCCTAGGATTTTGATTCACAAATTGAGGTGAATAGCAACACTAGGGGTGTTTGGAGTTTTGATTTGGATGAAATTAAATCAAATTTGATGGATTTTTGAGAGAAATTGGAAAAATCTAGAGAGAGAAAGTCTCAAATTGAACAAAGGAAGCATGAATGAGCAAATGAGGATCAAACCACCTAAATGGGGAGTTGAGGGCTCGGGTGGCTGTCCACCAAGGGACGGCTGGCCGTCAATCTTGGACTGTTGGCCATCCTTGGTTGGATGGTCATCCATTCTTGATGCCCTATTTTGACCAATTTTGACTTTTCAAGCCCAATAGGCCCAATTTTGACTTTTTTTGGCCTATTTTGACCAATTTTGACTCATTTCCTTTCAATTTTTGATTTAGGAAAGTGCATTTGAATGAGATTGAATGATATTTGATGAGTTGATGAGAAACAAAGAGGATTTGGTGCATACCAAAGTGAGAATTGAGCAATTGTGAATAGGAAAGTTCACATGAAATGATGATTTTTTTGGTTGAAAACAATGAGATATAGAAATGAATGAATGAAAAGATTGTGTAAACAAGTTTTGTAATCATGAAATGATTATGAATATATTTGATGTGGTGAGCTTGTGAGACCCATGAAGGGAATTATAGAAGTAAGTGAACCCATGAAGGGGGGGGGCTAATGAGAAAAGCCCATTTTGGAGGCCCAAATCCATAAGTCTTTGTGAAATTGATGAAATATACATGAAATGTATGTGAATAATATTAAGGTATGATATTATGATAATTGGAAATGTAATTTCCAAAAGGATTGAAAATCCTTGAGTTGACTAGAAATGAAATTTCTAGTAATGAGTCGAAGACTCCCAATTTTTATGATAATTGGAAATGCAATTTCCAAAAGGATTGAAAATCCTTAAGTTGACTAAATGAAATTTCTAGTAATGAGTTGAAAACTCTCAAATTTTGATGATATTGGAAATGCAATTTCCAAAAGGATTGAAAATCCTTGAGTTGACTAGAAATGAAATTTCTAGTAATGAGTCGAAGACTCCCAATTTTTATGATAATTGGAAATGCAATTTCCAAAAGGATTGAAAATCTTTTAGTTGACTAGAAATGAAATTTCTAGTAATGAGTCGAAGACTCCCAATTTTTATGATAATTGGAAATGCAATTTCCAAAAGGATTAAAAATCCTTGAGTTAACTAGAAATGAAATTTCTAGCAATGAGTCGAAGACTCCCAATTTTTTATGATGATTGGAAATGCAATTTCCAAAAGGATTGAAAATCCTTAAGTTGATTAGAAATGAAATTTCTAGTAATGAGTCGAAGACTCCCAAATTTTTATGATAATTGGAAATGCAATTTCCAAAAGGATTGAAAATCCTTGAGATAACTAGAAGTGAGACTTCCAGGAAGAGAGAATTTGAAGCGAAGCTTTCAAAATAATTTTGATAATTGGTTTGATTATCCCTATTTTGTTGTGTCAAAAATGGGATGTCATTGTTTTCTTTGATATTCACTGGCGAAGCCATGAATATCAACGAGGGGCTTCTGTAAACCTCCATTTTTGACCATGAGTATGGTCATGAATGGTTGCCTATGATTAGAGGTGAAATAGGGTGTTAAAACCCTAAGTTCCCAGTTTTACCCTTTGTGGGTAATTAGGTAGAGACCATTATCACATGTGTGTTTTTAGGTCAGATTGAGTTGGTTCTTTTTGCATTAGGTTTTCAGAGAGTCTAGGAACTTCCCTGCAAAATTTCATGGCAATCTGAGCCAGGCTTGATAAAAAATAAGGCCTTTTGTGACTAAAGGGTAGTTTGGTCCTTTGAATCACAAAAGCCCTGAATGACTGTCGATCTTGTCTCGAATGGTCTCGAGGCTGTGGCATAGATATGTAAGTAAAGTGTGTTTGGTAGCTAAGTTGATCAATGACAAGATCTGTGGAGCCTTCTGGCTCATGATTGGCGCGCTCTTGAAGCTCGAAAGGCCCTTTCAAAGCCCAGATTAGGGTTTCAACCGGAAGTGACCGGGATTCGATATTTTTATCAAACCAAAGCCTTTAAAGGCTTCAAAACACTTTCTTAAAACATTTTAAAACTTGTTTCAAGAAGAAGAAATGATTTCGAAAGCAATCAGTTAGCAGATTTCAAAACCCTAATTTGAGCCCGGTAGGCCCTAAACAGCTAATCGGTCGACTTTTCCATAAACCTTTGACCTAGGTCAATGCATTTTCACTTAAAACACTTCTTAAAATATGGAGAATCGAATCACGATCGTTTCGACGCTTGAATCGTCAAATTTGGACTTAAAACGGGCCCAAAAAGCAGAAAAAAGCCGAAACCAGGACGAAACGGGCTGAGATAGGCCCACACAGGCTAAAAATGGCATGGAGGACCGATGGCCGTCCGCCTAGGGACAGCCAACCGTCCATGAGGGACGGCCAACCATCCTAGGGTGGATGGTTGTCGATTCCCTCAGCCAATAAATGCCTGTTTTGAGTATTTTTTATGCCCGGACTCTTCCAAGCCCTGCCATGTGTCCAGTTCGGCCATGGGGACTTTTGGATGAGTATGAACACCTTGGAAGACTGGTTTTGAGCCCTTGGATCATTCTTAGGAGATTTAAACTCAGCCATTGATCAAACTCAGGCCTCCCTATAAATAAAGGGCCCCGAAATCAGTTTCAACACACAAAATAAGCTTTAGAGAGCTAGCTTGGAGAGTAGAGGCTTGAGCAATTGCACAAGCTTCCCCCATAGCACTCTAGCTTAAGTTTTAACGTCTTTGAGGTCCTTAGAGTCCTTGAGGTTGAGGAGAAGGCTTGGAGCTTGAGGAGAAGGCTTGAAGCAAGGAGGCAGAGAAAGAGGTTAGTATTTTAAAGTTCTTTTGTAGTTTTCTTTTTTTAGTCTTGTTCTTCTTTTTCTTTTATGATCATGCTAGGTTAGGTTTTATTTTCTTAGTATATATATAAGGTTTAGTTCATTATTAGTATGCATAGTTTAGGTTTTTATTAGTATGTATGATAGGCTAGTTTATCTTTCATATGTATATGCATATTTATCTTCTTCTATTCTTCTTTAATCATATCATATTAGGATTGGTTATTTAGGATTAAGTTCATGCATGTTTAAGTCTTTTAGGTTAGTAATCATGTTAGGCTAGTTTATAAATCATACGCTAGTATTTTTAAGATGGATTTGTATTGTTCATATTAGCTTGTTAGTTTATTCAAGTTAAACATTAGTATTATTCTTATCATGATTTATTTTTATCATTTGGGATGTTTGATTGATATATAAAAATGTGTTCGAGGGAGCATGCAAAGGTAAGTCCCTTCCCTTGTGATTAAATGTCAAGTTTTGATGATAGTTTAGTATGCATATTAGGTTGCATTTAGTACATATTTTCATCACTTTTATTCATTATTTTAGGGTTTTAAGTATACTTTTTGGTTACTTTTAAATCTGTCCATGGATTTAAAGTGACCTAAAAGTATATTAAAACTCATTTTTTAGGCCAAAATCAACATAGAAACATGCCTAAGTTCACATAGTTAACTTAGATTTGCATTTAGGACATTTTCATGCATTATTTGCACTCTTGATTATTTATTTTATTTATTTTCCAGAAATTCCAGCATGCATATCATAGTGTTTTAGGTATCTAGACTAACCTAGGATTAGCTAGAAACCCTAGGATTAGGGGGGTCACTTGACCCCACTTAGGACTCTTCTTTGTTGTAAGAATTACAATAAGAATAGAGTTCTATTTTACCTAGGATTCTACTTCGAGAACAATTCTAAAAGTGATTTTGAAAGAATTCAAAATGGAATGAAATTTTATCTCTCATAACAAGTGTTTTGATCCAACTCAAACTCTCGAAGCTAGAGTCCAAGATAAGATAGAATATCTACGATTATGTGGTTTGTTACAATAGGAGAGTCCTATGTAATCGAACTACGTGGACTTTGATATTTGTCAAGCAATTGATAAGGTACGTAGGCAGTCAATAGGGCGCAAGTCCAATTTTAGGTTGACTTCTAGTCTCCTAAGATCCTTAGGATTGTGTATACTTTTGTACTATATATTATTATTATTATATATTATTATTCATATTTTGTGATTGATTAGATATGCTAGGATTGTTTTGAAAAGATTTTGATAAAGCCCAAATCTAATTATGAGACCTTTAATTAGGGCGAGGTGGGTGCCTACAAGGAGTTCCTTGGAACCTTCCCACTTCGTAACTTAGCCCCCGAATCCAACTTTGATTCGAAAGACCATGCTTTTCCAAAATATGGGGTCAATGTTTTATTGAAAATAAAACTCTATTTTTTGTGGTTTCCTTGTTCCCTAAAAATAACGTGGCGACTCCTAGTTTTTTACAAACTCTTATCCTTTTTCAAAAAACCCTATCTTGAGTGGATAATAGAGAAGGATAAACGTGGATAATAGAGAAGGATAATAAAGAAGGATAAATCGAGACGGATAAACATCATCCACAATCCACTCAAGATAAACACCCCCCAAAAAGTGAACGAGAGGGCCTCTCGATCCTGGTTAGCTGGTTCACAGACTCCCCTTTGTTGTAAAAACTACATCTAAAAAGGAATTTTAGTTTGTTTAGGAGTCTATTTCGAGAGAATTTCTTAAATGAAATTGAAGATTAAAGAAGTTATTTTTGGGATGAAACTCCCACTTTGAAAGTATTTTAAACAAACACCAACTCTCGAAGATAGAATCTTAGATAAGGTAGAATGCCTTCAAGGATATAGTTCATTACAATAGGAGAGTCCTATGTAATCGAAATACGTGGATTTTGATTCTTATCAAGCAATTGGTAAGGTACGTAGGCAGTCAATAGGGCGCAAGTCCAATCTTAGGTTGACTCTTGTCTCCTAAGATCATTAGGTTTCTTTTATTCTTTTATATTATCTATTATTATTATCTAGTATTATATACACTACTTTTTGATTGATTAGATATGATAGGTTGTTTTTAAGAGATTTTGATAAAGCCCGAACTTAATTAGGAGACTTTTAATTAGGGCGAGGTGGGTGCCTACAAGAAGTTCCTTGGAACCTTCCCACTTCGTAACCTAGCCCCCGAATCCAACTTTGATTCAAAGACTATGCTTTTCCAAAATATGGGGTCAATGTTTTATTGAAAATAAAACTCTTTTGTGGTTTCCTTGTTCCCTAAAAATAAGGTGGCGACTCCCAGTTTTTTTTACAAACTTTATCTTTTTTCAAAAACTCAATCTTGAGTGAATAATAGAGAAGAATAAATCGAGACGGATAATGAATAATCCACAATCAACTCAATACCCCAAAGTGAACGAGAGGCCTCCCGATCCCTCGGGATATTCAGCTTGGCTGGTTCACAGCGGGACCCTTAACACCACATATTGTTTTTAGACCAAATATATCTAAAAAAAATGAACACACACACACACTGTACCAATAAATAATAATTATAATATATGAAAATTTGTTTTCTTTATTTGATTAATATTAATATGAATAGAATATATCAAATGCTTAATTTTTTTTTTTTTTTTATTAAAGGAATTGGACCAGTGATGAATCAATTTCTATCATTAGAATCTGCAACCACACTAAGTATTTTAGCATTTAAGCCAAAATATCTGATCAAACCATAAAAATACTATTTAATTATTTTAGCTAGGAAAAATAAATAGACAAAATACTATTTAATTAGTTTGGAAAGCTAAAATGGCTATGCATGCTTGGAAATGTTTTAGAAAAAAGAAAAAAAGAAAAAAAAAAAAGAAGGAAAGGACTATATAACCCCCGGCCCTCACCGCCCTGCTGATTACATAAAAGGAAAAAGTGTAATGATAGCAATTTTGTGTGTAGAAGGGGCATGAGAAATGAGCATGTGAAAGGAACATTCTTTGATCATAAGAAAGGAGCGCCGCCGAACTTGGGTATGCAGTTTGCACAGTTTCTCGTTAACGTAGATCCTTCTTAAGGAAAGAGGGTAACGCATCGAATCAAGAATGACCAACATGAGACCAGATTCCAAGAAAGGACAGGAAAGAAGCATGGGATAATTGAGAGATATCTATACATGGAGAGAGAGATCTTGAACAGAACGTTAACAAGCATCATTGATTGATGAGAAAAAAGCAACTGAAAAGATAAAGCAGGGAGGGGAAGTGGGCGGCAACCTTCCCTTGCTTTTTCTATCCTCCTTTTATCTTCTTATCAAAACCCCAAGCAACCCCCAGATCCATCCTCTCTCCCACTCCCCCAAACCCCCTCCCTGCAGCTTTCTCCTTTTCTCATCATCTTCTTCTTCTACGTACGTAAGCTCTCTCTCTCTCTCTCTCTCTCTCTCATTAACATGCGTGGGTAATGATCCTGTTCGATCATGTTTGGTACTATATGATTATGTTCTCTAATTGAGCAGCTCTCTCTCATTAGCATCTTCTTCTTTTTTTCTTTTTTTCTTTTTTGTTTGCTAGGAGGTTTATCATCTTTTCCATTTTCATTGAGGAAGAACAGAAGAAGGTTGCAAGGAGATGGCCCCTGTTTCATTGCCTCCTGGTTTCCGATTCCATCCTACGGATGAGGAACTCGTAGCTTACTATCTCAAGAGGAAGATCAACGGCCGTAAGATCGAATTGGAGGTCATCCCTGAAGTTGATCTCTACAAGTGTGAACCATGGGACCTGCCAGGTACGTTTCATATTTTTCTTCCATTAATGTTTCTTAGTAATGATGATGATGATGGTGATTTATGGTAATATTGAACCAAACCAATAGTTCAGGAAAGAACTACAAATCATAATTATATGCTTTGTTTGCAATTGAAATTCCAAAAATTACTGTAAAATTTAAATAAAAACCTAATCTCTGTCTCTAAACCTCTTTGAGTTTTGCAGTCGTATTGGCTAAGGGCTCTGCACCACAGTAGGAAATATTTATGGGGCGCGCGAATAGGGATCTAAGTTCACCATTTAAATAAACCACCACAAACTCGCTGAAAGCGAGAGTCGCACCCATGACCTCTTTGATGACCCTAGCCAACTGGGATTAGCTAATCGGAGTTGGTTAGGAAATATTTACATTCGGTAGCATAAAATATTGTCAAAAATTAACAACCATTAACAAGGATTTTGAGGCAACATCCTTATTTTTAAAGCGAATATTGATTCATTAGAAGAAAAAAGGCGTAAAATAAAGACAACACAAGAGGCCACAGAACCTTTTGCAAAAGGGTGCACCTATAAGAGAAGAACCACGCTAAATGCCCTCAAATATCCCTTTAGGCACGTTCGGCCTTCTTTTCCATCAATTAGTCTGTTTTATGGAAACTACTACTGCATGCATTGAGCTTACTTTATTTCTCAAATATTTTAAGATTTAGTATAAAATATATCATTTGCCATTGGGTTAAGCTCTAACTAAGAAGCTAAGTTACTTAGGAGACTAGAGCATGATCCTTTCATCTTTAGGGTTCATATTGTAAGAATAAATATGTACGTGTAGTGAAACAATATGAGAAACTGAAGTGGATAAAAATGATTTAAAAGGCCGGGGAGATTGCATTCTCTCCAGTAGAAAGAAGTTCCAAGCAATGCTTTGCGTTTCTTTTAATTTATTTCTTCTCTAATTGTTTTTACTACATCTTCAGATATGGATTCCTCATTGTTATTTTTTGTCTTCATTTTTACCTGCAATGAAGGAACATGAACTCGATCTAGGTCCATGAATACCAAGGTAAAACTAAAAATTGACACTAACATTTAGAAGATTAATTGTTCTAAATGGAGCAACTAAGCTCAATTGGGTTTTCCAAAATGTTAAAACTAAGGTCTTTTTTTTAATTATCCAAAAAAAAAAAAAAAACTAAGGTCTTTCCTTTTTCTTTTAATTTTTATAATTGATCTTCGTAAATGAAATTAAATATAAATATTAACAATATTGAAGGATGTTGCTGATCATGATGTAATCATTTTTTTTCCAATTCTCCCTCTCTCTCTCTCTCTCTCACTCTCTCTAAATACAACATCAGAATATGAGAACATCAATTTTGATGCTTGTGCTCCTATAAATTGATAACCTTTTGACAATTGTTTCATTGTTGTATCCTTCAAACTTCCGAGCAGACCAAATACACTTTCAACAAATTATATTGGACTAGCATCATTTTTTTTTTCCTTTGTTATAGCTACTTAATTAGTGCAAATGCCATTGCATTGTCAATCTAGTGACCGAGTTTAATGAATTTGAAAATATTACAGGAAAATCATTATTGCCAAGCAAAGATCTTGAATGGTATTTCTTTAGTCCCCGTGATCGTAAGTATCCTAATGGGTCAAGGACTAACCGTGCAACTAAAGCCGGATATTGGAAGGCCACGGGGAAGGATCGAAAAGTGAACTCCCAGATGCGTGCGGTGGGCATGAAGAAAACCCTAGTTTACTACCGAGGGAGAGCACCACATGGTACACGAACTGATTGGGTTATGCATGAATACCGACTTGACGAGAGGGAATGTGAAACTGCTTCGGGTTTGCAGGTGCAGCCTCAGTTCCCACAATTTCTCCTTTTCACTTTTATCCACTTAATTCTTCATAAATTTCTTCATCTGCCATGAATTCTTACGTCACTCAGCTCACTAAAAGTAATCCTCATCTGCAATGTTTTCTATATATATATATATATAAAGTTTCAGGATGCATATGCACTCTGCCGTGTGTTCAAGAAGAGTGCAACTGGCCCCAAGATTGCAGAGCATTATTCTGCCACAACTACAAATCAAATTTCTTGTAATCAATCATCTAGCATCGAACTCTATTCTGAGGGAAGATGTGATGATTTAGAGAGCTCAGATTATCCGATCCCATTTGATGCATTTCCGCCCAATATTATTGACGGATCCTCACGGAACATGAACGGAACAAGAGATGGGAAATGGATGCAGTACTTATCTGAAGAGGCATTTAGCTTCACAACCCCATCATTTCCAAATTTTGGAAGCAATTCATGCCCTCCTTCCAAGGTAAAATTTCCCGGAATATACTTGCCTCCTCACCCATGAATGGAAGGTTCCTCCTTACTTTTCCCCATAATGTGCAATGCGTGCAAATAATCTAAGGATAATTTATCTCATGCATGCATCTTCATATTTATTATTATGGACACATACATGTCTACATGTCTAAATCCGTGTTTCTTCCAAGGTAAAATTTCCCGGAATATACTTGCCTCCTCACCCATGAATGGAAGGTTCCTCCTTACTTTTCCTCATAATGTGCAATGCGTGCAAATAATCAAAGGATAATTTATCTCATGCATGCATCTTCATATTTATTATTATGGACACATACATGTCTACATGTCTAAATCCGTGTTTCTATGCATGTGTCCAAGAAAATATGAATATGTGTCCATATTTACTTGTTTGCACATCTTTGTTCACGTATTTATGTTTTTTAGATTAACTATGACATATGGTGAGATGTGAGGAGGTAATTATTGTCAAAATTTCTTACTATAGTGGCATAGTAAAATAAAATGCTAAATATTTCAAAAAATTATCCCAAATGATGCCGTGGATTATCTAGTCTTTTTTTTTTTCCTTTAACTAATTCTCTTTTGATAATAATGAAAGATTTAGATTCATTTGGTACACTGTTTTGAAAATGTTTTTTGGAATGTATAACATTATTCACATAATAATTATTTTTTGGAATATGAACTTTTACTCAGTGGTTCATATCACTCACATTTTGGAATGAGTTTCTAGGTTCCATTACTTATATATGGATGATGATTGGCCCATTTGTTGCTCTCCTCTCTACTAACAACTAACCACTTGTCCTATTGATGTATATGGTCTGCAAAAAAAGAAAAAACAGATAGCCAACTTATTTCTCTTTTTATCCTTCGTTTTGCAGTAAACATTTTTCCATTTGTCTACAGGTGGATATAGCATTAGAGTGTTCTAGATTGCAGCATCGGTTCTCACTGCCTCCGTTGGAAGTGGAGGACTTTCCCCAAGTTAGCCTCACTGATTATAGAACGCTGCAATCAAGTTCAATGAATGAAAACACAAAAGAAGCTGACATTTTGGAGGAAATTCTATCAGTTGCTCATGCTTCTCAAGAACTGATAAATCAATCCAACGTACCAAATGCATGGGTCGGAATTTATGCTCCCACTGATGATTTTACCTTTATGGATGGCAAACAGACTTACTGTAATGAAATTAATGACATGAGTTCCTTGAGATTTATAGACAAACCATGGGAAGATCAGAATAGTGGGTCCATAGAACCGGATGATGAATTCAAAAATGGGAGGATGGTAGAGAATTTGAGATGGGTGGGCATGTCAAACAAAGATCTGGAGAAGGTAAGTTACTCTATTTTACTTTATAAATCCCGGCCAGACAATATTAATGAGATGCTTAACAAAAAAGAATGATACACCAAGTTACCAATTTTACTTTTCACCTCAATTGCATGAAATACAAATTCGATCACCACTTCAACTAGACCCTTAAAGATATCTAATTAAAAATTCTTATATATATACATTTTCCTTTCTTCTGTGTTGGGCAGAACTTCTTGGAGGAACACAAGATTGTTCCAATAGACAATATTTCAAGTTTCCAGATAAGGGAGGAGCATGAGATTCGGGGTATCAAACTCCTACTTGCTTGGTGTCTTTTCTTTTTTTCTTTTTTTTTTCTTTTTTTCTTTTCATTTCCATTTTAGCTACTTTTTTTTTTTCTATTGACAAAAGTTCAATTGCAGGAGAAACTAATGATCACAACAATTACAAGGAATTCAATGACACTAAGTTAAATGACTTCCCATTTGGATTTATCAATAATGACCCAAATGAGATCTTCATAGATGACAGCGACATGGATGACTTTTCGAGTACTCCTGCCTTTGACGTTGTTGAGAAGACTGAAGTCAATCACGGAATGTTTGTCTCAACTCGCCAGGCAGCCAAGACGTTCTTTCACCAAATAGTGCCTTCAAAGACTGTTAAGGTCCATGTAAGCCCAGTGATGGCAAATAACTTCACAATGGAAAAAACAGATATACAAATGGGATCTAAAAGTAGTTCTTTCTTTAGCAAGATCAAGGCATTTGCAGGGGATAAGTTCAAGGAACTCAACAAATCAACCAAGCCATGGAGAAAAGTAGCAAGCACCATCATCGGTATCATTGCATTGTTGTTAACATATTGCATTTATCTTGGGGAACATATGGACAATGAAGAGTCAATGGATTACTTCTCTTCAATTGATAAAGTAGAGAAGAAGAAGGAAAAAGCAGGAAGAATTAATAGGAATGAGAAGATACAAAAGGTTTGGCTTGTTAAACTAAGAGGAGGGAGCATTTCTAGTCTGGTTTCGAACAAAATATGGCCTTTTCTCACACTCACTTTGGCTCTGTGTACTATATGGGTTCACAAGAGTGTACCTTTCTAGTTCCTAACTTATTGATTTTATTTAGATCCGGCCTAACCTTACTTTTCAAATTGGAATGTCAAAAATTAGCCGTCCCTAAATTCGGAGTCATATACATCTTGATGTACTCGATTGTATCTTATATATACTGAATAATATCATTTAACAATAGTTACTGAATAAGTTGAAGAAATATTTTATGCTTTTAGGTCATATGTTCGAATCATGTGGGCTTCATTTGCTAATATAATCCTTCAAAAAGTAGTTGTAGTTCCCAAAATACCATCAGTCATGTAACGTCCCAATCTCACGTTTATACCGACCGTCCCAATAGGTCGACTCATGTAAAAATGGAGATACAATCTGATAAACTCATAAATATTTCCATACTCAGGCATAAAAAAATGATAAATATAACAAGTATGATATGAAATGAAAAATACATATGTCCCAATTCGCATAATGCATAAATGTAAATATATCAAGTATAAAGTAAAGTTCCAACATCCCTGACACATAAGTTAAACATAATTAGTAAATATTATAACTACCTACTCTGATGCAATAACGCCCAAAATATCGTCAAGCCTAAAACCACAGGAAAGACACTACTCATTGACAATCCAGCCCTAGAAACCTGAGAATATTCTACTGTATACAAGACAGCTGTGAGCGTGAATGTTCAATAGGAATAAAATCCTCAACTAACAATGATAATAAAGATGCATAGAATCATTTCATAAGCATTTTGTGTGGTTTTCAGGAAATACAAGCATTATGCCATCACAATTCTCAATAAACAACATATAATCTCGATCATGAGTCAGCCAAATCACTTTTCAATATATTGGTAAGGGAGTAGTCCCAACTTGTACCTGTGGAGGAGTAGTCTCAAGTCTATTCCATTCACCACATAATCCGATAAACAGTAAATTCATACAAGGAAGCGAAGATATTACGTGGAAACCCTTTCGGGAAAAAACCACGGGAGAATCACAAGCAATCCATTGTAAATAAGGAGTACAGAAACTATACCATACACATGCTCACCCAAATCCAAGGCATAGTGTACTAAGATCTCCCCAACTCAAACTCCACGAGTCCTTCTCCATGGTTTTCTCCACAACCAAATCCACGGTCTTCACTCTTGATGCATACCTCATCCAAAATGAAAGATTGTGATCAAAGGATTCGCAGCGAAAGAAACATAAGAAAAAACTTTTTATAAAGACGAATCCATCATCACAATCATCTCTTGAAACAAACACATGCATAGGATAATGAAATAAAGTAAGAACAACAATTAAACAATTTAATTAAACTTGATTGCCTTTTGATGAAACCTCAAGAACGATTCTTAGCTTCAAAGCGATGAAGCCTCCAAGGTATCCACACGAACACAAAACTCTTCAAAGTCCTTGCACTTAATCAACACTTGATCAAACCAAGCTAGAGAGAGAGAAGATCATGGCCAAGGGGAGAACTCCCTAGGTCACGGCCACTAGAAGGTAGGTGATGGTGCTCTCTTCTTTTTAGGGTTTGAGTGGACTTAGTGCTAGCATGCACTCATCCCCTTGTATTTATAGACAAATACTAGGGTTTCCAATTTTGCAACTTGGTTCTCTTTAATTAACTATTAATAAAAGAGACTCCACAAGTTACTTAAATTAAGAACTTACCCCTCTCTTAAATTAAAGAGCTCTCTTTGTGTCCTTTATGTGTGTGACCATTTGGGTTCACCCCAACCTAGTAGTGGACTGGGACATCTCATGTCTCCTAAAATAGAAACTTTCTATTTTAAAGTTCAAATGGAATAATTCCAATTTTGCCCTTAATGATAACACTTATCATTAGGCCTTCACTAGTCATGAGTGATATCTAGCAACATATCATGACGTACCCTAGGTGTGGATGAATAGTAAAACTAAATGAACCCTTCATGTTACTTAATCCTTCATCCCCTAATGTCACTGTTAAGATAATCATGTATCGTTATAAAGTGAAACATTATTTTAACAACTTGTTATATGTTCCACAAAATATAATCTCAATAAGATGAACCCAATGAAATTTTTTCACAGTTCACCTATCACTCTGCCCAAAGATTCAATATGAGAATTATCTTTGTAAACTGTGATAACCAAAAAATTTAAAATGCTAATTATGTGCTTAAGTGTTAAATTAGTGTGATTATATGCTAATTGATGTGTGCTTATGTGTTAAATATTTGTTAATGATGTGATACGTGAAATAAAGTAGGTGGGTTTTGAAATATGTGGGAAGTGTGGATTAATAAAGAAAATTGTTTTTAAGAAAATATGGGTGTTTATGAAAGGAAATAAATTTTTAAAGTGAAGGGATGTGTAAAATTACCAAATTAATTAAAACAATTTTAAAAAGGACATTTATGTCCTAATTTCATTTTTAAAAGGATAACATTAACTTTCATTCTTATCCTCTTGGAGGAGAAGAGAGTTTGCGCGGAGAGAGCAGAGGGTCTGGGGAAGAAAATAATTGCTAAATTGATAGTTTTCTGGTGAAATTGAACAAGGTATGTTTTTTTTTGGATAATTAAGAATTTATTAATCCAAAGAGGGCAGAGCCCAAAAGAACAAACAAATAACCGAGGCCACAAAAACCTAAGGAAAAACGGACAGCACCTCCCCTAAAAAAGGGACAAAAGCCAAGAAGACCTGCCTAAAAAAACAACAGACCACAGAAACCAACAGAAACACAAAAGACAACCAGGAAACACAAACAAAAACAGCCCACAGCCCGGGCACCAGCAAGCCAACACAACCAACAAACTAAGCACACAAAAGCCCACAGCCCGGGCACAAGCAACAAGAGAATTACAAAGACAACCCCCTACTAAGAATATCTATAGAGACACCCCAGTTGATGCAACACTCACGATTCCTCGGATTATCCTCCACATTCTTAAAGCTCAACAGCCTACATTTAACATCAAATTTTATACTATGAATAATAGAAGTAGGCGGAGAATAAAAATTTTCATGCACTCTCTGGTTTCTCTCTCTCCAAATGTGATAGATAGTGGCCGCCCATCCCAGCTTTTTGACCGTTTCAGGAAGCTTTTTCCGCTTAGAAGAAGAGATTGCCCAATTAAGCTCATTAGCCCACACTCTAGGAGTCCTCTTGATGTTGCATAGGAGAAGAATTGCTTGCCAGATCTTTGAAGTGACTCTACATTGGAAGAATAAATGATTTCTACTTTCAGTATCTCTCCTACAAAAAACACAAGATGCATCAGAAACAATGCCCCATTGCAACAATTTGTCCAGAGTAGAGAGTCTGTTTTTAATACTTAGCCAAAGAATGAAACTATGTCTTTTAATGGCCTGGGAGAACCAAACACAACTATACCAGTCTTCTTCAGGGAGGCGACCTCTAATCCTATTCCAAGCTGAAGAAATAGAGAATAGACCATTATTTGAATCTTTCCATATCACCTTATCCTCCACATCCTCACACGGAGCTGCCATACCCATCTGAATCTGTCTAAGCTCCAAAAGATCAAGGGAATTTGTAACAGGCCAATTCCAGTTTCCTCTGTCAATAACAACATCAACTTTAACTTGACTAGAGAAACCAGCATCATAAATAATACGGTCGCCAAAACAAAGAGAAATGGGACCACAGGAAAGCCAGTTATCATGCCACAAGAATGTGTTCTTTCCATTTCCAATCCTATGGAAAATCAACGGTCTAGCAAAATCTCTCATGCTAAGAATCTTCCTCCAGCTCCAAGAACATTCAGAAGGGACTTTAACACTCCAAAAACTCCTCCCTCGAAGCAAGAACCGGTTAACCCAAGCCACCCAAATAGATCCTGAACAGGCATACAAATTCCAAATATGTTTAACAATTGAAGCTCTATTCCAGTCCTCTATTCTCCTCAATCCCAGCCCCCCTTCTTGCTTAGGATTACACAGAGACTGCCAGCTAACTTTAGCCCCACTCGCATTAGTAGCCTCCCCTTTCCAAAGAAAAGAACTGAATAACTGCTCAATTTTTTTTATGATACTTTTGGGAAGAATAAAAACATTACACCAGTAAACTTGGATCCCATAGAGAACTGAGCTTAGCAGCTGCAATCTACCAGCATAGGAGAGCTTTTTATTAGTCCAAGAATTAATACGGGCAGCAATTTTCTCCAAAAGAGGTTGATAGTCCATGGCCTTCAGCTTGGACGAAATAAGGGGAACTCCCAGATATTTAACAGGAAGTTTCCCTTCTTTGATGCCCAAAATATTCAAAATGCTTTCTTTTTCTTCCTCAGAAATGCCTGCACAGAACACCAGACTTTTGGAGTAGCTAACCTTTAAACCAGAGAGATTTTCAAAAAGATCCAGGGAATGCTTAAGGACTGACACTGACTGAGCATCTCCATACGCAAATAAGAACAAATCATCCGCAAAGCAAAGGTGAGACAGCTCCAACTTCCCACAACGAGAATGAAATTTGAAATCAACTGACTTAGAAGCTTTTTGGAGGATTTTAGAAAACACTTCCATAACCAGAACAAAAAGATAAGGGGACATGGGGTCTCCTTGCCGCAGACCTCTTTCACCAGCAAAAAACCCCTCAAGACTACCATTGAAAGCAACAGAGAATCTGGGAGAGGATATGCAAGCTTTAATCCAACCAACCATCGACCTTGGGGTGCCTAGAACATCCAACAAAGCAATCAGAAAATCCCAGTCCACCGAGTCATAGGCTTTCATCAAATCCACTTTAACAGAACATCTAGGAGGCCCTTTGTTGCGATGGTAATTTTTCAAAATCTCTTGAGTGAGCAAGATGTTGTCACCAATTCTCCTTCCTTGCACAAAAGCTGACTGATTAGCACTAATCACCTTAGGAAGACACACTTTCAACCTGTTAGAAATAATCTTAGAAATACACTTATAAATAACATTACAACAGGAGATAGGTCTAAAGTCATTCATTGAAGAAGGGTTAGGAATTTTAGGCACCAAGGCGATTATAGTGGCATTAACTTCTCCTAATAGCTTCCCACTTTGAAAAAAGGAAAGGATAGCATTAGTAACATCATCTCCCACAATACTCCAACATTTTTTAAAGAAAAAAGAAGAGTACCCATCAGGGCCAGGGGCTTTATCATCCTTGATAGAGAACATGGCATCTTTAACTTCTCCTGCTGTGACTTGGGAATTAAGAATGTTTATTTGATCTTGGTCCCACTTTAACCCATCAAGCCTATTAAGCTCATCTTGCAATTGCACCCTCGAAGGAGTTTTAGTACCAAGGATTCTTTGGAAATGAGACACTGCTTCAAACTTTAGCCTCTCCTGATCTTCAATTTTGTTCCCATTACCATCATATAAACACTTGATAGAGTTGCAGCCATTCCTAGCTTTAACAGATTTGTGAAAGAATGATGTGTTTTGATCACCAAGATTGAGCCACTGAACTCTAGACTTTTGCTTCATAAAGGCTTCCTCAGCACTGGACAATTCAACAAATTTTTCCATACACTTTTTCTCCTCATCACACATTTGGATATCAAGGGGATTTTGGAAAGTGTTAATCTGTGCATTGTGCAGATCCACTCTAGCTTGCTGGACTCTTCCACTTAAATTGCTGAACTTGTTCAAATTTAAGAGCTTCAATCTGCTTTTCAACTCTTTGAGTTTCCTGTAAAGCACATACATAGGATAGCCATCCACTTCCATATCCCAGGCTTCTCTTACTAAAGGAAGGAACTCCTCATGGTCTGCCCAAAAATTAAAAAATTTGAAAGGAGGTTTTCTCTTGACAGCCTGAGTTCTCAAAGTAACCACAGCAGCACAATGATCAGAAAGAGAGGGGGCTTTGAATTCAGCAAAAGCATTAGGAAAACAATCAATCCAACCCTCATTAACAAGAACTCTATCAAGTTTCCTAAGAATTTTAGCATCACCAAGTCTATTATTGCACCAAGTAAAAAGGGGGCCAATAAATTGCAAATCAAAAAGATCTGCATTTAATAAGCAGTCATGGAACTCAGTAATAGCATTTGACAGGCTAGCATCACCCCCACAAATTTCAGCAGTAAACCTGACAGAGTTGAAATCCCCTAACACCATCCACGGTTCAGAACTAGCAAGCCTAGCAAAAGATGAAATAGACTGCCATAAAAGTCTCCTTTCCAAAGCACAATTATTAGCATACACAAACGAACAGTAGAAAGGGATAGAAACACCCTCAACAGACACAATACAGTGAATAACCTGATCAGAAGAATAGCTCACAACCACATCAAACCACTTCGGATCCCAGCAAACCCAAATTCTACCTAAAGTAGAAGCATGATAATTATTGACAAACTTCCATCCAGGAGCAATAGAGTTAAATATGCCAACAGCATTTGAGCTCCTAACATGAGTTTCAAGCTGAACAAGGTATGTTGTACATATGCTTATATATATACTATATTTAATCTTTTCTTAAAATTGTGAATTGAGTATAAACTTTGATTTGTGAATTGAGGCATTTATATTTGAAATTAGACAAAGTTTCTTTATTAAAATTGTTGGCATATGTTTTATGTCTAACATATGTGAATTTGGTGAAATTTGAAAGGAAGAAATACTGTTTGGTTACCAAGAAAATTTCGGGGAAAATGGAGGAAATTTGGAAATTGGTTTCTAAAAAATAGAGCATTCTTCCAAGGCATTTTTGGCACTATTAGAAGTATAATTAGGTTAAACATACTTCATAAAAGTTGTAGGTTATCGAATCAGCTTTCTAACAAGCTTGACTTTGCCTCATTTGGATTTTTGTACTAAACGTTATGCCTATTTTACTGAGACTGGTATTATCAGTAAAAATATTTTTGTCCAAACACAGTATGCTAATATAATTGATGTTTTTGACCCTGAAAAAGTTGGTTTTGGACCATGGCTATTAGAGGAAAAGTTGTAGATCTTCAAGTCTTCTTTTCAGAACACTAAAGCTTATTAAATTTCGATAACTGAACAAGAATATACAGCCAAAATATCAAAACTGGTTTTCACGCATTAAGTTTATATTTCCAGATTTTTGTATTAAAGTTCAAATGATTATATCTCTTTCTTGAAAAGTGAATTATCATTGTTTATATGTATATAATTTTTGTACATTATTAATGCTTCTTTATTGTGATTGATAGGTGATACTCAGAGCTAATCCAGTCTTCAATAGAATTGTGTGGTGCATGATTATGCATACATGAAATATGTGGAATGATTTTGTATACAGGAATAATATTTATGATATGAAAGGGAAAGTAATATATGAATTTATATGGAATTGAGTATTGGATTGAGATTGATGATTATTTAATACATTTTAATGCATGGTGCATATCTATGATTTTCTGAATATAAAAAATATAAATTGTTCTATCATAAAAATATATGAAGCAATGGATGAGAGAGAAGCTCTCGCGATGCAGATTGGAGCTGGTTGATCGTGGGTTTTGGTTGGCTTCTTTCTCGGATCTGGGTTTGTAGATACTTCCTTCTCGTGATCTCGATTCTTTCATGGGTGCTCAGCTGTTGTTCCCTTTTGCTTCTTGTGGGTGATTGAGATATGATGAATTACTTATCTTGTGAATGATCATTGCATAAATGAGAATATAATAACCTGAATTCATTGTGTACTTGCTTAGTCTGACGCAAAAGTGCGCGTAAGCAGTACATGGTGTTCCTAAGGTTATTCCCAAGAATGTTGTTACTGATGTTAATATTCCCATGGTAAGGGTGCCTTCATCTCCAAAGGTCCATTCTACCAGCAATGATCCTAATGTTTGGATTGAGGTTTCTTCCAAGAATTTTCGAATGGAAAGTGTTGTTAGGAAGGTTGCTGATCCTTCTGCTAGCTCAGTTAATGGGGTGAATTCGTTTGAGGTTCTATCATCTTCCATGGATGTTGATCCTTCTTTGGACGGTGATCCTGCTGCTGATGCTTTTGTTTCTCCTAAGATGAAATTAAAAGAAAAATTGCATGGTTTTAAGAATGCAAGAAGGAAGGGTGCTGACCCTACTTAGGTTTTTAGTTTCTTTCCTGTTCCTTTTTGTTTCTCCTTCTCCCTTCCCTCTTGGGTTGTAAGAGGTTCATTTTGTAGGGTAAGGAGTTTGGTTGGCCTTATTGGCTTTTAAGCTTCGGCTTGTCGCCCGGTTGGCTCTTGCGCTGTAATTCTTTTTTTGGTATATATATTTCTTAATTATCCAAAAAAAAAAAAGCAGTACATGGTGGGTAGACACATTGGCGCACCTAATGAAGGAAAGGTTATTATATTATATTGTATATATATAGATAAGCTGGACTTGGTATGTACTGGCTTAGATTGATGCAAGAGTGCGCTGCGCGTAAGCAGTACTTAACTTGGGCAGACGCATGGGCACTGCACCAAATATAGATTAATGTGGTATTCTCACAGGACTGACACAAGAGTGCGCGATATGATTGTTACTTTATCATTAATCTATACCTCGAGGAACCTAGAATGGATTTGGGATAATCATATCACTACATTTCATATGTGGGACGCCATACAATGTGTAACTCGGATGATTTATATATATATATATATATATATATATATATATATATATATATATATATATATATATATTTGGATAATTAAGAAATATATTACCAAAAAACAAGATATTACAAAGAAGCGCAAAGCACGAGCCACAACAAGAGGGGCTAACAGCACTAACCCCTAGCCAAACAAAATCCTCTTACAACCCAAGAGGCTAGGAGAAAAACAAAGAAAAAGATCAACAACATAATGGAAGCTCTCAAGTTGATTCTCAACCTATTCGTAGCAAGAATGCGAGCGGAAGACAAGAAGGTGTTCGCGCGATTTGGCTTGACTTCGTGGTTCTCTCTCTTATGTGAAACTTAAAGATAAACTTCTCAACTCTGTGATTCACTTCTGGGACCCCGAGCTTCATGTATTTCGCTTCAACTATGAGGAGGTATGTCCTTTATTTGAAAAATTATGTGCTTTGATGGATGTCTCTGCTAGTGGCCCTTTCATCTTTCCTACCATTCGTAGAGGTTATTTCCAAACCTTCTCTTCTCTCTTTGAACTTTCACCTAGGGAAGCCTCTTCATTTATTCACGACAACTCCATAAATATTCTTAAGCTTGCTTCATTTTTCTTGAGGGAAGGGGGAAAATCACTGGCTTTTCATAGGCCTACCCAGTATGCACTTGCCTTATGCATATTGGGTTGTTTCCTTGCTTCGAATGGGACACCTTCCATACCTATTGAAACATGTGAGCTCATTCTACCACTATCGAAATCACATAACATCATCCCTTTAGTACTTGCCGAAACTCTGAACGGGCTTGACCACTTTCACTCACGTTCTTCTCCACACATTGAGGGCTTTATATACATATCCCTATTACCGCATCAATAAGCTGTGATTATGTTTGCTAGGATAGAAACCCATATGGAGTTTTCTAGTGAGAGAAGCTCTGGGATAGGGTGATTTTCCCCTTGTTTAGGCTTCTGTGATTTTAATCTTGTTGCTTTGTGATTTTATTTGGCTTTCTTCTGTTCTTTATTCTGTTTTTTATTTTGATGGGTAAGAATTCTAGTGTTAAGATTGGTTCGAAAATGTCCCTTAGAGCCTTTCATGAAAATGTCCAGGTTGGGGTGGCTGATGGTGGTTCTGAGTCTGTTGTGGACTCTGTTGAACTTTCTCAGGTTTTACAGATTTTAGAAGTCAAGAAATGGAGCATTAAAGTGCTTGCTTCAGCTCTCTGCAACCAAATCCGAGCAAGGGTGAACCTGCATAACTGTGCTTTTGTTAAAAAGGGCCTTGATGAATTGCTTGCTCGGGATGGGAAAGCGTTGGCTGATGGCAGGGAGCTTGATGCCATCTTGTTATCTAGTTCTTTAGCTTCTGGTAGCTGTGGTGAAAGTAGTTTGAGAACTACTGATTCGGTTAGTGTTAATGTTGGTGATGGCTGTGAGGGTGGTGCAATCGGTACCACAGATGCTGTTTCTGTTGGTGGTGTGGGAGTTAGAAACGCTGGAGATGTTGTTCATTCTGGGAGTGATGTGCATGTTGAACATGTTGAAAATGTTGTTCATGATGAGCCTGGGGAGTATGAGGAGCATGATGAAGATAATGATGAAGATAATTGCAGTGGGATTTCCTGTTCTTGTGGGAGTCAAGCAGAATGTTATTTATGTCGCGATAGTGACTGTGATACTGAGTTGGGCGATGCCATTGTTGGTCCTCCTGTTGATGGTCTTACTGTTAATGATGTGGCTACTGGGGTGAGAACTGCCGCTGAAGATCCTTCTATGGCTGGTTATGCCCTTAAGTCTCATGGTTCTGGTGTTCGTGGTGACGGGTTTAGCAGGTGCATAGTGGCTGAGATGCAGGTAAGCTCTTCCCCTCTGGTTGGTAGAGTTCTTACTCATCCATCTGCACATGCCAACCTTCCTGCAGTTGAAGATTTGGCCTCTGTCCCTGATTCGACATGTCCAGCTGCTACTCCTGTCCCTGCAGGGTCTTGTTCTCACCGAATTGTACTGGGTGGAAGCCTTGTTAGCCCTCCAAGTGTTAGCACGCTTAGTCCCGTTGGTGGAAATCAAACCCGAGTGGATGGTTCAGGTTTGGAGCATGATATCTTCAGTTCGTCCCTGTGTGATGTGGACCTTGCTGATAGCGCAATTAATGCAGCTCAGAAAGGTGTTGCGGCTGGAGGCCCATTCAATGTCTCTGTTGATGGGGTTTTTTCAATTGTTTCTCAAAAAGGTGTTGCGGCTGGAGGTAGTCGTTGTAGTACCGATCTTAAAGATCAAGGAAGTAATGCCTTTGTCTTACATGAGAAGTCTAAAGCTTTAAATGCAAGTCATGCTACTCATGACAAGTGTCATCACACTTTAAATGCAAGCCAAGTGTCTACGTCAATTTCTCATGGAGCTGATGGAGAAGCGTATGGAAAGTCTTTGTCTTCTATTAAAAAACCTTTAAATGATATTGCATTAAATGCTTTGAAGACAAGTGATGCTACTGGAGCTACTGGAGCTTTGGGTGACGTTAGGTATCATGATGATGGAGTGAGCGGGAAGGTTACGGAATCTTTTAAAAATTCAATTGGGTTATTTAATAATTCAAGTGGGTTTCTGGAGGATGGCCATGTGTCCCTTTGTGCTAGTGGCGCTGTTTCTCAAGGTGCAGATGCGCAAACAAAGTTGGTTCATAATTTAGATGCATTAAATGCCATTCCCTCTTCTATGACACGTGGCGCTACAAGAGATCTAGGTTATTGTTTGAATCCTGTAGATGGAATGTTTGGGTTGCCTTTGGTTTCAAATAAAAAATCTATTAACCTTTCTAGTGGGCCCGTATCTCATGGTCAGGAGGTAATTGACGCTGATGAAAGTGGGATGGTTTCTCATAGCTTGGGTGCGCAAGTGGAGTATGTGACTGACTTGGGTGGTGTGAAAGCTCTTAATGAATTAAATCCTAATGATTTATCTTTGCCACGTGGAGATACAAGTAGTGTGGGTGGTTTGTCTTGTCTTGGCAATTTGAGTGCAGGTGGCGCCGGTTCTCAAGGTTTAGATGTGCAAGCAAAGTTGGAATCTCATTTGGTTGGCGTAAATGATTTAAATAATTTAAATGCATTAAATGCATGTGGCAGCTCTCTTTTACGACGAGATTGTGGTGAGGACTTAGTCTCAATTAATTATCCCATTGGATCCGGGCCCCGTGAGCAAGTGTGTGGGGTTAATGGGGACAAGGCCGTGTTTGGCCAGGATACTTGTGGGCTTGTTGACAATGGCAAGGGCCGTGGTGCTCTTCATGAGAGCTCTTCTCTCGTGGATGTTCGACTCATGCATGGCTTGCATGCTCCCCAGAAAGTTCCTGCTGGGGTTGATTTGGTTAATCCTCAATGTGCTAGTGGTTTTGGAAATTTGGAATTCCCTCCCTTGTCTTCTGGTCACAAGGTTGATAGAGGTGCTGATTCCAATAATCCCCCTGTTCGTTCGTGGAGCAGCCTTGTCCATAATCCTACTAAATATTCCAAAATTCTCCATCTTTCAAGTATGGATATTGGTGCAAGTAGGGAAGGCATTTTTGAAGTCCCTTCTTTGGTTATTGATGAAGGAAATAAAGAATGGGGTCTCTCCATTTTGGGGTTTGTGTTTGACAAGAATCTTCCTTTTCCTGTGGTTAACAATTGGGCGTCTCGGATTTGGGGTGATGACGTCTCTAAAGTGTTGAAGTTTGATAATGGGTTCTACATTTTCAAAGCAAGTAGCTCGGAAGCTCTTGATAGAATTTTAAATGGTGGGCCTTACTACATAGCTGGTAAATATTTGGTTCTTAAACAATGGGTGTCGGGAATGGAGTTGAAGAAAAATTGTATGTCTAGTATTCCTCTTTGGTTCAAGTTCTTCAATGTCCCTCTTGTGTTGCGTACAACCAAGGGTATGGAATTTTTGGGAAGTATTTTAGGGTGCCCTTTGTTTATGGATATGCATACGGCCACCGGTAGTAGAGCCAGCTTCGCTCGTGTGTGCATTGAGATTGACGCTCAAAAGGTTGTTCCTAAATCTTTGAAAGTGGATGTTGGGAATGGTGAGATTGCTGAAATTGGGATTGAGATTCCTTGGTTCCCTTCTCGTTGTGAGAGGTGTAATGTGTTTGGCCATTCTCGTTTGAAATGTCCTTTTTCCACTCCCTCTCCCGTAGTTCCTAAGCCTTCTCAAGTTTGGAGAAAGAAAGACCTTCAGGTTCCTTCAGTTGTTCCTACTGTTGTTAATGATCATTGGGTTGAGATCCCATCTTCTAAGGCCAAGGTTGATGTTGGTTCGAAAGAGAGTGTGAAGGTTATTGATTCCCCTGTTAGTAAGGGATGTGATACTAGTAATCAGTTCAGTGCTCTTGAAGCCAGTGATGTTGATGATGCTCAATTGGATGATTCGGATTTGAAGGATTGCAACTATAATGATAAAATTCATTCTCTTAAGAATTCAAGAGGGAGAGATGTCCATTAGTTTTGCTCTTTCTTTGCTTTCTCCTAGCCTCTTGGGTTGTAAGAGGATTTGTTTTGGCTAGGGTCTGTGTTGTTAGCCCTTTGTTGTGGCTCGAGCTTTGCGCTTAATTGTAATATCTTGTTTTTTGGTAATATATTTCTTAATTATCCAAAAAAAAAAAAAAAAAAAGATTATGTTTGCTTTTGCTTATAATGCTTGTGAAAGTTTTAGTGCTTGTAATGTCGGTAAAATGCTAGAAGGTTGGTTGTGGACCTTCCTTAGCATTTGTTTCTTTTTCCCTAGCCTCTTGGGTTGTAAGAGGTGTTTCTATTGTAGGCTAGGGAGATTGGTTAGCCTTTGGGCTTTTAAGCTGCGGCTTGTCGCCAGGATGGCTTTTGTGCTGTAATTCTTTTTTGTTAAATATATTTCTTAATTATCCCAAAAAAAAAAAAAAAATATGGTGATCGCAAAATAAATGAAAACCCCTAAACATGCATCTATGAAGTCTTCCATAAACTCCATAGTCCTCCATGCTCCTTTTGTGCCTCTCTATTCTCCAAGCCTCCATTCTTGATAATTACATTTAAATTAAAAAGAATACATAGAGTGAAGAGGCATGCAAGCCCCACTTAAATTTACAATTACCAAAGAGGCATGCAAGCCCCAATTAAATTACAACCCATTATAAAAACAAAAAAAAAATAACAGCCCCTAAATCACATCCATATGCGGCCAATCACATCCAATTAGTTTGGTCTTAAGTCCATAATCAACCCATTTTAACAATCACATTGATAAATAAACATATTGCAAGAATATAAGGCATAAGCAATGTATATATGGTAATTAATATTAATCAATAAACCTTTAAATATTCATCTCATGAATATTATATTGTTTTAATCACATTAAAACAGTGGCATCATCATTTTAAATCTTATTTAAAATTCAAACAACTTTGAAAAATCAAAATAGAAAACTATTATAGTCAAGAGACTAAAATAGAAACCTAATTTGATTTAATTATCAAAATTAATTTTTAATCATCCCCTACTGTTTTAAACTCTTTAAAACATGTTTTTATCAATAATAAAATCATGGGAATATCAAAATTAATATTTGAAAAAATTGAAATAGGAAACAAGTTCTAAACTTTTGCCTAAAACAATTTCTGGGTTACCAAAACTTTGGGTTTTATGAAAAACCCTTAGAGAGGCTTTCACGACCATTTTAGGATTTTAATAACAACCTTATTAAGTCCCTAAAACTTTGGTAACATGGGGCTAATTAATTCAAAACACTAAGTATTAAAAAGATTACAATTTTTCAACATATTGAAAAATTCCAGCACATATGATAATAGGCTAGTTAATCTCAAAAAACTTAGTGTGAACATATATGATCGATTTTTCATGAAAGAACTATTCTAACATGATTAAAAATCAATATATTAATGAATTGAAGCATGATGGCTCAAAAAAAATCATTCGAAAACGTTTTTCAATATTTATTTTGAAAACACGGTGTTGCTGGAAAATCTGGACAGCAACTTGTATCAACTTTAAAAAATTTATTTGAGCCATCAAATCATCTCCATAATTCATTAAATTTTATATGCAAGATGTTTATACAATGTACTAAACATCTATGGTCATGGATCATCCAAAACCAGCCCCTATTGTTTCAGATTTAACAAAACCTGAAAACCCATTTTACACAAAACCCAGTTTTTGAAAAAAAACTAGTAGTCACCATTCTCTCTCTTGGGGATTTCGAAAAACTCCTTTATTTATTTTGATTATCATGTTTCTCAAACATGTTTATTATGATGTTAAATTAAAATAACATGACAATAAAGAACTATAATCAACTCTTGATTAAAATCAAAATAAAACAAAGAGAGAAGAGACTAAGAAAACCAAAACCATAGTAGCCTTTAAGATGGCCGTACCAAGGTTAGGGTTTGGGATTATAAATCCCAGCCACTTAGGTTTAAACAATATTAAATCCACCATAGAATAGCTTATACAATACCAAATCATGATCGGCTTTGATCCTACTGAAAGAATCCCATGGAAACGTGCGGAATCAAATTTTTCTCCATGGAATGTGAACCAAGATCACATGATGATTGTATAAGCTATATAATCAATACATAAAACAATACAAATAACTTACATTGAAAGCCTTAAGAGTAGGATTAATGAAGGTGCAGCCCCTAACTTGAGAGCCTCCAAGAGTAATCCACACAAGTTGCAAGCTTCAAGAGATGAGAGAGAGAGAGGAGATGGCTAGAGAATATTTCAAAAACACTTTTGAACCTCTTCCCTATGGTATGGCCGGCCACCCCTCTAGTTCCTATCTATATGATGAGTGTTAGCTCACATATAGGTAGATAGTAACAATATTTCAAATTTGAAATAAATCAAATTCAAAATATGAATGCAGTCTTAGATAATTTGATATCTCATCTATAATTTGAAACCATTTCAAATTTAAATTTCAACTAACTAGAAATTCAATTAACTATTTGAAATAAATAATTATCTTATCATCTCATGACAATTTCAAAATTCAAAATTTGAAATGGAGGTTTCTAGAGAGAGAGTCTCTGGGATAGGGTGATTTTCCCTTGCCTTGTTCTCATTTCTTTTGAGCTTTGCTTTTATGGTTTTTTAGTCTGAGCTCTTTTTCTGGTTTGGCCGTGGTTTAACCCTGTTTTTTTTATGGTTCTTCATTGTTATTTTAATTGTTGGGTTAATTTCTGGTTTGAAGATTAATTCATAGATGTCCCTTAAAGTTGTTCATGAGATTGCTCCGGTTGAGGTAGCTAGTGGTGGTTCTGTGATTTCAACGGTGCTTAATGACTCTTATGAGGTCAAAGAAGTGGTCAATCTGTTGAGGTATAAAAATTGGAGCAAAGATGATCTTGCAGCTGTGCTTCGAAGGCTGATTCATAATAGGGAGAACTTGCAAGTGTGCTTGATTGTCAAGAAGGGGCTTGAAACCCTTTTAGCTAGAGAAGGCAAGGTTCTGGTGGGCTGTGATGAGCTTGAATCTCTTTTGGAAAATCAAGAACTGCAGTTAGCTGATCCGAACCTTGATGCTGAGTCCAGCAGTGGAGAGTCTTGCTCTTGTGGTAGCCAAGAAGACTGCTCATTATGTAGAGATAGTGACTGTGATGAAGTGTTGGAGGATTCTATGGGTTCTCTTGTTCGTGTGGAAGAGAAGCAGTCCACTGTTGTTGAAGGCAATGTTGGTTTGCATGGTTTGCATGCATCGTGTTCCTTTGAGTCTGGTGTAGAACCTGGTTCGCATGGTCAAGTCCTCACTGGTCTCAGTGGCGAAGTGGGTGAATCTCTTTGTTTGGGTCCAGGTTTGGATGGAGGTTTTTCGTTGGTCCAGACGAACCTTGTTGCTTCTTCCAGTTCTGCTGGTCTTGCCTCTGCCGAGTCCAGTCCTTGTGCAGCAGCTAGTTCAGCTACTTCTCAAGCCGCCTGTGCGTCTCCAATTAATTTCGGTCTGTCTGAGTCAGGCGTAGTTGGTGTGCGTGCGTCTCATGATGTATCTCCAATAGCTACTTTTGTAGCTCCTAGTAACCTCTCTGTTCTTGTGGAGTCAAGTAGCGATCTGGGTGTTTTGGCAGATGTGAGACATGGCGGGAATGTGAAAGTTGTGTCTTGTCCTGGCTTTGGGGTTGCAAATGCATTTAATGCAAGCCATTCCGTGGGTGCGCATGTGGAGAATGTCACTGAAGTGGGCAAGTCAGATGGTTCTACTGTCTTTGAATTGCATGTGGCTCAGACACGTGCTGGCGCAGGTCACTCAAGTGGAGGAGACGAAGCATTAAATGCTTTAAAAAATTCTCAAAATGAAAGTCACTTGACACGTGGCGTGACTAGAGCTTTAGATGGATGTGGGAGTCCTGCGAATTGTGCGGATGTGCAAACGAAGTTGGATAATGATTTAGTTGCATTAAATACTTTTCCCTCTTCAATGCCACGTGGCGCTACAAAGGCTAGTGCATTAAATGACCATGCCTTTCCTCATGGTTTGGTTCAGCAAGAAATGGAGGATCCTGGTTTAGTGAAGTTAAATGCGCAGAATGGTTCCCATGACTTTGAAATGCGGGTTGATGGCGCGGGTCCCAAGGCTAGCATTGCCGCCACTTTCTTGGACAAGTGTGGGAATGGGTTTGAATTTGGGGTTGAGGCTGACCTTGTTTATCAAGTAAGTAATAGTGGTTTGTCCTCTCATGCGCAGGTTAGTGGTGATGCTGACATGGCTAATCAAATCTTTAATGGAGAAGTGATCTCTCATACTCATGCTAGTGGGGCCGTACCTCAAGAGCTTGTTATGCTTGAAAATTCGTCTACTGATGGGAGTGGGGCTTTTAGAGCTACTGCTAATTACGCAAGTGGGGCTTTTATTGCAAGTCAAACGTCTGATGATAATGTGAGAGCATTAAGTGCATTTAATGCTCGTCATCTCCCTCTTCCGCGTGGTGATGTTGGTGCAATTTCCTTGAGCACTTTGGAGAATACCCCAGCGCATGTCCCCAAGGCCTTGTCTGATTGTGGCATTGAGGGAGGTTTGACACGTGGAGTGAATGCTTTTTGTGGTTATCCCGTGCATGTCCATGGCATTGATGAGGATTTTCCTCCTCTATCTGCCGTATGTCCTTCACGTCCATCTAAGGTCTCGGTTTTGCATGGTGTGGGTGAATCTCATGCATCCAAGGCCAATGTTAATTTTGATACTCACGGTAAGCCTAGGGTTGCTACTGGTTGTGCTAAAAATCTTGATCCTAACTCTTCAAAGGTTGGGTCATGTGGTAATGAGGATGGAACTAAGGTCCCTGCTTTGGGTGAATCTGTTGAAGCAGCTTCTGCAGGCCAAGCTCAGTCAAAAGCTTCTCTCTCTCGTTCTTGGAATAGTCTTATCCATAATCCCAATAGTCAAGCAAATTTACTTAAATTATCTAAAAGAGATATTGGGCATGTTAATGAGGGGGTGTATGATGTCCCAGTCCCTATTGTTGATGAAGGTAAACTCCGCTGGCAATTTTCTTTGTTGGGATATGTTCTTGATAAAAACCTGCCTTTTGGTTTTGTAAAAGATTGGGCTACAAGGGTATGGGGCGATGATGTGTCTGATGTGCTCAAATTTGATTCTGGCCTTTTCCTGTTTAAAGCCAAGGACTTTGATGCTATTACCAGAATTTTAAATGGAGGTCCTTACTATATCACTGGTAGATATTTGGTGCTTCAGCACTGGCAGCCGGGTATGGAATTGAAGAAAGGTGGCTTTTCTAAAATTCCCATTTGGATAAAGTTGTTCAATGTCCCGCTTGTTCTTCGAACGGCTAAAGGCATGGAATATATTGGCAGCATTCTTGGTAATCCCTTGTATATGGATGTTCACACGGCAATGGGTAGTAGAGCTAATTTTGCTAGAATCTGTATTGAAATTGAAGCTGACAAAGATCTTCCTAAGTCCCTGCGCTTGGCTGTTGGAAAAGATGAAATTGTGGAAGTTGGGATCGAGATCCCTTGGGTTCCTTCTCGTTGTGAGAATTGTAAGGTGTTTGGGCATTCCTTGCGTAAATGTCCGCTCTCCCCTCCCACCCCCAAAGCTACTAAGCCTATTCTTCAGTGGAGAAAGAAAGATCCTCAGGTTGTTACCCAGGCTGCTGTTGTTTGTGACAATCAGTGGCACGAAGTTCGAGCTGCAAAGCGTTCCAGTGTTGAGGTTCCTAAAGTTGCTGAGGAAGGTTCTCTTGCGAGTGAGAAGGTTTATTCTCCCCCTGTTAGCAAAGGATGTGATACAAGTAATAGGTACAATGCTCTTGAAGCCAGTGAGGTTGATGATGATCAATTGGATGTTTCGGATCTGATGGATTGTAATTATAATGATAAGCTTTTGTCCAAAAAGTCTCTTAAAAAAAAGCTTAAAGATAAGATTCAGTCTCTTAAGAATTCTAGAGGGAGAGATGTCCCTTAGGTTGGTTTTTATTTGCTTTCTCCTAGCCTCTTGGGTTGTAAGAGGATAGTTTTTGGCTAGGTTGGTGTTGTTAGCCCTCTGTTGCGGCTCTTGCTTTGCGCTCATTTGTAATATCTTGTTTTTTGGTAATATATTTCTTAATTATCCAAAAAAAAAAAATTCAAAATTTCAAAATTCAAATTTCAAATTTCAAAATTCAAATTTCAAAATTCAAATTTCAAATTTCAAAATTCAAATTTCAAAATTCAAAATTTCAAATTTCAAAAAATTCAAAATTCAAATTTCAAATTTCAAATTTCAAAAACTTGAAATTCTAGTTAATTAATATTTGCATATTATTCTCTCTTCTTCTTTAAATGAAGCTACCAACTATATGTGTGTGACCTCTTAGGTTCACAACAACCTAGTAGTAGGAATTAGGATAATAAATTATCCTTCAAATAAAACTACTTTTATTTAAGGTTCAAATTAGAACTCTTCTAATTTCCTTTTTGAGAAATCAATTTCTCTTTGGCCTCTACTAGTCCTGAGTGACATCTAGCAATATGCCAAGACACACCCTAGGTTGTGTGAAGGTTAATCATACACACAGTGAACCCTTCAGTTACAATTTTCTTTTTTTTGGATAATTAAGAAGTATATTACCAAAAAACAAGATATTACAATGAAGCGCAAGACACGAGCCACAACAAAGGCTACAGCACGACACCTAGCCTTAGTTAAATTACTTGGGTATTGGATAATATGTCAAACCCTAAT
>JAESVK010068810.1:0-17666 GCA_017140935.1 Hamamelis virginiana
TCCATACGTCTCCATATAACACTGAGCTGTGCAGACTGTCTCTCTAGCTGAGCAGACTGTAACTGCTGAGTCTCCATAACTGATATCAGCCCCTCTAAGACCTGAAGTAATAAGTCCTGAGAACTGGCAGATGATGTAGCTGGCGGAGCAGGTGCAGCAGTAGTCGAAGCTGGAGTAGCTGATGGCTGAGTGGTAGAAGCTGGAGCAAGCTCTGATGGGTAAACAGACTCTGTACGTGGCCTCTTCGGCCGAGCTGCCATACTCCTAGCAATAGTGGTGGGAGTGATAGGTTCCTCACCCCACCTGAGTGGCTCATCAGACTCAACACCCGCACCCAAAGCAAACGCTGTAATCATCTGGGGGTACGGCATGTTGTTGCGCGGCTGTATAAAAATAAAAGTGCGGATCTCGCTGAAAATCAGTAAAGTGATGTCCATCTCGTGGTCGCTGAGAAACTCTAATAGTAGCCCCACAGACTCCACGGGGATCTGAGAATCAGTGCCCCTCGCTCTCAAATTGCAGTAAAGCAGCTTATTCATTGCTGCGTAAGATGGGTGCATGTTTCCGGTTGTGAAATGAAGTCCGTCAAATAGAGCGCGGTCCACACACACCATATCTGCACACTGACTCTTTGTCATCTCCAAATAATTGCTCTCAACCTCGGCAGTCACCGGACGCTCGCATCCCAAGTAAGTAGCGATGTCGTCCGGGGTAATCTCAATAATGTGGCCTCCCACTTCGGCTTTAAGCATCTGGTGCTGATCCTCTGCCATGTGAGCGGATGTGTAAAACTGTCGAACCACATTGGCCATGTAGCATGCGCCCTTCCTCAGCCAGGTGCTGAGGTGCCTATCCTGAAGTGTCTCGACAAGCAAGCCTTTATGTTTGAAGGCTTTTGGATAGACGTAGCGCTCGACATTAAAATTTTTTGCTGCGAGAACTGCAGGCCACGGCTTCGGAGCACGACGGGTAGGTAATTTCTTCAGCCCTCCCTCTATTTGTGTGAAACCTTCGAAGTCTCGAGTCATGCGAGGCTCGCCGGTCTTGCTAATCTCAGTCAAACACCTCCTCCACATAATGTGAACTCGTCGGAGGCGCACTCGCTGGTGGCTGAGTAGACGACTGACCTCTAACAGTAGGTCTCTGCACGGGTGCTGGTGGCATATCGAACTCAGAACTGTCCGAAGAATCAGGTGCTGTACGCTGGGCTTTGCCTCTGCCAGTGGCTGTAGACCTCCTCGGTCTCTGAGACGGCGGAGCAGGCTCCTGAAATGCCACGCCCTTCTCTCGGGCCTTACTAGTCGTCTTGAGACGAACCATGGCTCTGTACAGAAATTTACACACACACCCACAGCAGCAGTCACAACCACAGTCAGCAGTAAGTACAACTGGCAGTAATAATCACAATACTTCCCAATAGCAGCAAATGACACAAAAAAACAAGTGGTCACACACAAGCTATCCTAAGAAACCCATCCACAATTCAGAAATGGCCTATCATCCAGGCACCACCTCAACTTCCCACCAGTGAATCCAAATTTACAATCCACTCCTAATATAACACCCACAATAAACACACCCAAGTATGCATAATCCAACTAATTACCCCAACCCAAGTGTGATAATTCGTGAAAATTAAAACAGGGAAGTAAAACTTACATGTTGAAAATTTAGAACGGCGACACGAAGTGGGTTGACCGGAAAAAGAAGCTCGCCGGATTGTGCTTGAAATGGTGAATGGCGAATGGCGAATGGCGAATGTAGATAATGAAGAAAAAGCTCATTTCGATCGGTCAGAAGTGTGAAGAATGTCGCGAGGATCGCAACTAAGGTGAGCTTGACCGAAATGGAGGCCTGAGATGGTCAGAAAGTGAGGTTAAAGGTGGAAGGTCACGGTGGTAATGGCGTTTTCCTGTGAGTTATGGGTGAAGAATGGCTAAAAATGGGTCGGGGAAGACAATTGAAGTCGAAGTTACGACTTCTCTATCGAAAGCGAGACATCGCTATCGATAGCCAAAGAGGTTCTGCGGCTAAATGGGTTTTTTTATTTTTTTTTGAATTTGAACTGGCTATCGATACTGTCTATCGATAGCAATGCTGGATTTTTGAAATTTTTGAATATTTTATATTTTTTTTATTTTTTTCCATATATTTTGACAACCTAATACACATTACTGTACCAGAGACACCTCGTTACCCACGGCTGCTAAGATTTCGAAAAATTTGGCAACTTTTAGGCTCAATTAGGGTACTACGGGGAGGAAGTTCTATACTCTAGCAATAATATACAAGGCACAAAGACTCGAAAAATGGCCTTAAATCATTTTTCAAAAATTGCACAATATTCTCGACTGATTAGCAAGTTAATTGCATTCTAAAATACGCACGAATTAAGCATTTACGCAAGATATAACAAATAAGCAATAACCAAGAACTGAACTGAAATGATGAATATTTGAGTCCCAAAATTGATCGAATGGTTCAAAATTTGCATTATTTGTAGCCAGTCTCCACTTTATACACGGGTTTTCATCATATATTCCAATTGCAAAATACGAAGATTAAACCAAGTTCGTGCATGTGTAAGAGTTGAATACAGGCTAATCACAGTAAAGTTACATTTAATGTATCGAAAATAGACAAATAGATATGATATAAATGAAGGAATAAAACTCACAGTTACAACGTATTTATTTATCAAAATCTATACACTCAATAACTATACAAACCAATAGTATAATATGTGCAAAAGAAATAGAAACAATAAATCATTATATATGCAAAATTTAAATGAATAAATAAATCAAAACAGAAAGTAAAATATACAACCCCTCCCCAACTAGAAGTAGACATTGTCCTCAATGTTGCAAGGATGCCACAACCAGAATAACCTGTAAGAACAAGGGAAAAGGGTGGGGGGGAAACTAAGTTTAACGTCTATAGCCAGACGTGAAATTCCACTCTAGTCAAAATGATAGGTTGGGTCTTCCAAACTGATAGACTCGATTTCCAAACCATCCCTAATGCCCTCACTATCGGCTATACCCTCAATAAACGGCTTAAGCCTTTGTCCATTCATAGAGAAGGACAAACCAGTTTGAGGATTTCTAATTTCAACAGCACCATGAGGAGTAACTCTGGTCACCACAAAGGGTCCATCCCAGCGAGATCTAAGCTTACCAGGAAATAGCCTTAATTTGGAGTTAAACAACCACACCTTTTGATTAGGTTCAAAAGATTTTCTATTGATGTGTCTGTCATGAAACTCTTTCATTTTGGCTTTAGAGATTTTAGAACTTTCGTAAGCCTCGTTTTTAATCTCTTCGAGCTCATTTAATTGAAGCTTGCGGTGGGATCCCGCTTCCTTCATTTCAAAATTAAATTTTCTAATGGCCCAAAGTGCTTTGTGTTCTAGCTCGACAGGGAGGTGACAAGGTTTGCCATAGACTAAACGGTAAGGAAACATACCAATAGGGGTTTTAAATGCAGTCCTATAGGCCCACAATGCGTCAGTTAGGCGCAATGACCAATCCTTACCATCGGGCCTGACAGTTTTTTCGAGGATATGCTTAATTTTCCTATTCGATACCTCCACTTGCCCGCTAGTCTGAGGATGATACGGGGTTGCAACCTTGTGAGTGATGGAATATTTAGCTACTAAAGTTGCAAAGGGTCGATTATTAAAATGTGACCCTCCATCACTGATGGTGGCCCTTGGAAACCCAAACCTAGAGAAAATGTTCTCTTGGAGGAATTTCAAAACCACTTTGTGGTCATTAGTCCTAGTGGCTACTGCTTCTACCCATTTAGACACGTAATTTACAGACACTAGGATATATTCGAACCCATGCGAAATAGGAAAAGGTCCCATGAAGTCGATGCCCCAAACATCAAAAATTTCAACGATTAAAATAGGGTTAAGAGGCATCATATCCCTTCTAGACATAGAACCCATTCTCTGACAATTCTGGCAGGACTTGCAAAAGTCCAAAGCATCTTTAAATAGAGTGGGCTAGTAGAACCCACACTGCAATACTTTAGCGGCAGTCTTTTTCCCGCTAAAGTGTCCTCCACATGCTAAGGTGTGGCAGAACTTCAAAACGTCTTGCATCTCACCTTCCGGGATACACCTACGTATTACCTGATCAGCACAGTACCTAAACAGAAGAGAGTCTTCCCAATAATAAAATTTTATCCGAGAAAAGAACCGATCATTTTCCTGTTTTGACCAAAGAGATGGTACAAGGCCTGTGGCATGATAAGTCACGATATGAACATACCAAGATAAAGTAGAATGAGTGACGGCAAAAACCTGCTCATCAGGGAAAGAATCCCTAATAGGCGTGGGGTCACTCTCTTCTTCCACTACTATCCTGGAAAGGTGGTCTGCAACGACATTCTTAGACCTTTTTTTATTCCTGATCTCAAAATCAAATTCTTGCAGTAAGAGAATCCACCTAATCAGTTTAGGCTTCGTCTCTTTTTTAGAGAGCAGGTACCGCAAAGCGGCATGATCTGAGTACACTATGGTCTTCGATCCCCAAAGATAGGATCGAAAATCGTCGAGTGCAAAAACTACGGCAAGCATTTCTTTCTCAGTCGTAGTGTAATTTAACTGAGCATCATTTAAGGTTTTACTTGCATAGTATATAACATAAGGGGCCTTCTCTACCCTCTGACCTAACACTGCCCCCACAGCAAAATCGGAGGCATCACACATCAACTCGAAAGGAAGTGACCAATCAGGAGCTCGCATGATAGGTGCCGAGGTCAACATTAAACGCAACTTATTGAAGGACTCTAAACAGGCTTTATCAAAATTAAAATCCACATCTTTTGCAAGCAGATTGCACAATGGTTTTGCTATTTTGCTAAAGTCTTTAATAAAACGCCTGTAAAATCCTGCATGTCCAAGAAATGACCGGATTTGTCTAACAGTAGTGGGAGGAGGTAATTTGGCAATTAAGTCAACTTTAGCCTTGTCAACCTCTATCCCCCTACTAGAAACTATGTGCCCAAGCACGATGCCCTCACGAACCATAAAATGGCTCTTCTCCCAGCTTAGTACAAGATTAGTCTCACAGCATCTCTTAAGGACTTTTGAGAGATTAGAAAGGCATTCATCAAAAGAATGACCGAAGACTGAAAAGTCATCCATAAACACTTCCAATATTCTCCTATCATGTCAGAAAAAATAGATGTCATGCATCTTTGGAAAGTGTTCGGGGCATTGCATAGGCCAAAAGACATACGCCTAAATGAAAATGTCCCAAATGGACAGGTGAATGTAGTCTTCTCCTGATCCTCAGGGTAAACTGCTATTTGGTTATACCCAGAATAGCCATCTAAGAAGCAATAAAAACTTTGCTCAGATAACCTCTCTAGAATTTGGTCAATGTAAGGCAGTTGGAAGTGGTCTTTCCCGGTCTTGGAATTCAACTTTCTATAGTCTATACAGACTCTCCATCCAGTGGTAGCTCTTGTAGGGACTAGAATACCCTCCTCATTAGCTATCACTGTAATCCCAGACTTTTTAGGAACCAATTGAGTAGGGGAAACCCACTCACTATCAGAAATTGGGTAAATGATACCCGCATCCAATAATTTCAACACTTCCTTTTTAACTACCTCTTTCATATTTGGGTTTAACTTATGTTGGGCATCCCTTGAAGGATTTGCACCTTCCTCAAGATAGATACGGTGCTGGCAGATTGACGGGTCTATACCCTTTAAATCAGCAACCGACCATCCTATGGCTAATCTGTGCTCTTTCAAAACTGATAACAGTTTACCTTCCTGTTCTAAAGTCAGAGTAGATGATGTGATAACAGGCAAAGTGTCACTACTACCCAAAAAGACATACTTGAGATTAGCCGGCAAAGGTTTTTACTCAAGTTGCGGTGGAGACTCAAAAGACGTGGGGGATGGGACACTAGTAATGGACGGAAGTGGCTCGACCCTAGGTCTCCAAGGCAATTTCCCTGCAGATGAGGTAGAATCTAAAACGAGATTCACCTCCATGAATGAATGCTCCAGGTCATGGTCCTCGAACCCAAAATAATTAAGGCAAGTTTCTAACGGGTCCTTAGACAGAAGATAAGGTGTAGCTTCCTCTACCACCTTATCTATGATATCTACAAAATAACAATCCTCAAAGTTAGGAGGTTGATTAGCTGCACTGTAAACTTGCAGCCTGGTTTTCATGTTTCCAAACGACACCTTCATTATGCCAGTCCTACAGTGAAGGACTGCATTTGCAGTTGCCAAAAGAGGTCTTCCTATTATTACCGGGATTTGAGGCCTATTAATATCAACGGGCTCCATATCTAAGACGATAAAATCTGCAGGAAAGACAAAAAAATCTATCTTTACTAAAACATCCTGCAGTATCCCTCTAGGTACTTTAGTGGACTTATCTGCAAATTGAAGAATAGTAGGTGTGGTTTGGAGTGTTCCAAGCTCCATTTTGGCGTAAACTGAATACGGAATTATATTCACACTTGCGCCAAAATCAACTAACGCTCTATCAATGTAATGACTTCCTAAGAAGCAAGGTATGGTTGGCGTTCCAGGATCTTTTCTCTTAATTGGAGCTTGGAATTGACACACATCACTAGCTATGTCAACAGGAGTTATGGTTTTGGACAAATGAACACGCTCCTTGTGTTGCTGTGTGCACATTTCCTTCAAAAATTTAGCATAGGAAGGAATCTGTTTGATGGCATCTAATAGATGTAGATTTATATGAACACTTTTAAAAACCTCTAACATATCAGACATGCTAGCCCCTTTCTTAGCTCTCCTCTCAGGTGCTACAAGTGCAGATGGATATGGGGCTTTTGGCACGTAAGATGCCAATGGATCGTCTAAAGCTACGGGAAAGTTATTCCTCGAAGCTTCTGACTCTTTCTCTTTTGCAGGTTCTTTTTCTTTTTCTCTCTCTTTCTCCCCAACTTTATTGTCTATCACCTTCCCACTTCTCAAAACTGTAACAGCCTTCACATCCTCGTTACATTGAGGGTTCTGAGAAGTAGAACTCTCAGCTACAAAAGCCCCCTTAGGATTTGCAACAGCCTGACTCGGAAATTTCTCTTCCTCTCTGCGACTAAAAGAAGCCGCTAGTTGGCCCATTTGGGTCTCTAATTTTGAAATTGATTGGGAATGGGAATGAGTGAGTTGTGCAAAAGCCTCTAGACTTTTTAGGGTAGCTAAGACTTGTTCCTCAAAACCAGGCGTTCTTAGAGGTTGTGGTGGTTGTTGAGTCACAGCTTGACTCTGATAATAGGGTGGAGGTGCTTGAGGAGCACCATAGCTTGGGTACTGGGGTTGCATCTGTGGTGGTCTATAGGGCTGAACAACAGCAGGGTTACTGCTGTATGTGGGTCTCGCAGGTTGACTGGGATTGGACCCTCTCAGTTGACTAGACCATTGGATATTTGGGTGAGTCTTCCACCCAGGATTGTAAGAATTGGAATATGGGTCATTCCTAGGTGGTGCAAATCCTTGAGCAGCATTAACTTGCTCTTGGACAAACTCTGGGTACTGTCCCGTCATGGGACAATACGGGGTCTCGTGAGAAGGGTCAGTGTAAATATTGCACACCAAGTTGATAGGTTTCACATGGGCTTTAGAAAATTGCCCTTGTGCAGCTATTAATTGGTCAAGTTTTTGAGACAAAGCCTCAACTTGCTTGTTTGCCAAAGCTTGGGGATCCACATCATAAATACTACCCTTTTTGGGAGGATTTTTCTTCACTAAAGAATCATCACGGTTACCTAAAGACATTGAGGCCATGTGGAAAGAATCATCACTCAATGCTTCAAATAACGCCCATATTTCATTCTCTCCTTTACTCAATATAGCTCCCCCACATGCAGATTTCACAGTCTGCGTGTCACCCTCAGTTAGACCTCTAACAAAAGACTCTATGATTTGCCACTTAGGTACATCATGATGGGGGCATAACCTTAGCAGTTCTTTCATTCTTTCCCAGGCTTCAT
Organism: Hamamelis virginiana; assembly: GCA_017140935.1. Classification (NCBI taxonomy): domain Eukaryota; kingdom Viridiplantae; phylum Streptophyta; class Magnoliopsida; order Saxifragales; family Hamamelidaceae; genus Hamamelis; species Hamamelis virginiana. The sequence continues at coordinate 8,001 of JAESVK010068810.1, forward strand.
GAAAGATTCTTGTTCATGTTGGACGAAGTTTGTTATACCTCGTCGCATTTGGTGAGTTTTACCAACAGAATAAAATCTAGACAGGAATAATTTCTGAAGCTGTTCCCAAGTAGTGATAGGGACTGGTGTTTGAAGAGTATAAAGCCGGTGTTTGGCTTTATCCTTTAGGAAAAACGGGAATAGAAAAAGTTTCAGGGATTCTGGATGGAAACCCTGAATTCTAATAGTAGAACAGATCCCTAAGAATTCCTGCAAATGGTCATATGGGTTTTCTCTATCTAACCCATAGAAAGTAGGAAGCATCTGAATGGTAGCATGCTTAATCTCGCAGATGAGATTCTCAATGTGTGGGATTTGGATACAGGAGGGTGGATTAAAGCTGTTAGGCATAAAGTGATCCCTAAGAGTTTTTAGACCTGGTGGGGCTTGAATATTCTCTACAGGTAACATCACATTTCGCACAGATGATTCAGCCATTTCTAAATTATGCAAAGGTACGGACTCATTGGACTATCTTTGAGAGGCTCTAGTAGCTCTCAGAGTTCTTTCTAATTCAGAGTCTATAGGTATTACGTTTAAAGACAATGACCTTTTACCCCGCATAAAATAAGGTCTCCACAGATAATCAAGGAATTATACAGCAAATGGTGAACAATTTAGGTTTAGCTTTTAATTATGATTTTAAGCGCGCGGGAGTGAAGCTCCCAATTCCTGATTTCAGCAACCTGTAATTAGAGATAGAGAAATGAATAAATTATATATATCTTAATATATATAAACAGTATAAAAGAATATATCTTAAGTAATATTAACAGTATTAATATTTACGACTAAAATTAAGTCCAATAGTTTCTTTTTAAGTAAACCGTAATATTCCCCGGCAACGGCGCCAAAATTTGATCGTCTGGGAACAAGGGAGATTATTCCTTGTTAATGATCAAGATTAATATATTTATAAAACCGCGTATTTGTTAATCTCAATTCAATTGTGATTGGTGAGCACGGGTGTCGAACCACTGGGAAATATGTAGGTTTAAAAGGAAAAACTATTAGAATTAATTAAAGTGAAAGAATAGTGTCAATTTAATTTGGTGGTGAAAAGAGCTTCAATTGGGTTGTAGCGAAAATGCTAAAATTTAATTAAGCTGATTAAAAACGCGATTAATTAATGGAATGAGCGGAACTTAGGCGAGAAGTCCATTGAATATCAAATATGCAAATTAGTTATAAAATCCACGATATAGTAATTATGTATGGTGGTTCATCCAACTACAAGAAGGAATCCTCAAAAAGATGATGAATAACAAGACCGGCAGGTTTATCCTTGAAAATGAATGGAATATCACTATCCACCTTAAATGGGGATAAAGCATGCTAGTTTGTTATTCATCCTAATAAGTACCATTACATAATTATATAATTGCAATAACAGATATATAATTATATTATATTATATTTAGCGATAGTGTGCGGTAAACCTTCACAACTATGCAATCACATAATACAAATAAAGGGATGTTTATAAAATAGAATTGCATAAAGAATCCAACTTCATCCTCGCCCAAGCTTGGAGTATTAGCTACACATCAATAGAGGAGAATATCCTTTATCCATGACAAGCTCTAAGGGGTCACGGGATGGAAAAAGTAAAATAACAGCAAAAAGTAAATAACTGAAGAAATAAAGAAAAAGTGACTGAAAGAAATAAAGAAAATGGCGTAAATAAATAAAGAAAATGGCGTAAGTAAATAAAGAAAAGTGCTTAAGTAAATAAAGAAAATGACAGTAAAAGTAAAGAACAATTCTCAAGTAAGAATTGAGCCATGCATAAAAAGGGAAAATAGCAGAAATTAAAGTACAGAAATTAAAACTGAATAAGTAAAGAACAATTCTCAAATGAGAATTGAGCCATGCATTAAAGGAAAAATTGCAGAAAAGTAGAAAAGTGTTGAAAAAGTAAATGACCGAACAAAAAGCAGAATTGAACTGTAAGATGAAGTCTATTAAAAATGACAGAGTAATGATTCAGAGCAAAAGTCATGAACCCTCTTTAAGTCACCCATACACGTGTATATATAGAATGGAATTGCAAAAGACGAAAATGCCCTTGAAATATCTCAAAATATCTAAAACAGCCCACAGCCGCCTCGGGTCTATCGATAGCGAGACTTGGCTATCGATAGTCATGTTGACTCTTTGCTTTAGAAACTGCAGAAATTCTTCTGCAGCCCTTCGCACTTCATTGGCTATCGCTGGACCTTTATGACGCTTTTCACTTGTGACGATAATCAAGACTTCATGGGTGACGGCTTCGTATTTATATAATCTGCACAATTTTCTTATAAAAGAGAGTTTAACCAAATTATACAGATTTTATATAAAACAAGATATTATTACGCAACTATTTATATAAGAGAACACAGTAATACCATAAATTGAAAGCATGATTGTGATACAATCAGTGTTAATGTGGCTTTTTAGTCCCAAAACGACATCTCCATTCATGTTTTTTTCCTCTACCATTGGATTGACAATCTAGCTTCCGTGTCGCCCATCTAACGATGGATCACCAGGTGGTGATCTAAAACCTGATCACGAGCAAATTTGGATGCACTCGAATGTGGATTAGGGATGGAAACGGGGGCGGAATGGGCAGGTTTTCCACTCCCCCGTCCCTGGCCCACTGCCCTGCCACCCCACCATTTCAATAAAAAAATTCAAAATATAATGCACTAAATGTGCTTTTGAGAGGGTTCGAACCCATTACCTCCACTAAAAAGCCCGCATTTCAAGAGTCTAAATCGCTAAATTACATATTGATTGCAATATACTTTTAGAATAAATAATTTTTCAATGACTCTGGATTGTAATACACTTTTAAAATAAATAATCTTTCACTGACTCCCTCAAATGGATCCACTTGAAAAAGCAAGCGTTAGATTAGATATTTTGAAAATTAACCGTTGGATGATATATTCTGCTTATAAACATTATGCATGCCTAAAATCACATTGATTCAATGGCTAATTTTTCAAAACAAGAATTATGAATTATAAAAAAATGTAACAATTTTCGATAGTTTTTTGTAGTTCATCTCAAAAATATAATTTTTTTTTAAATTAATCGTTTGATCAATTTGATTTTTTGTATATATGATGTGTCATATGTATACACATATAATTTAATCCATCATTGGTTATCAACATACCTATTCTATATTGGTTTTACAAACCATATGTCAAACTATGGATAAGGTGGTGTGCGTAGGACTAATTGTAGAAAAGATTTTGAAAAATTGACCTTTGAATTAAATAAAATTATAATGAATTTCATGTTCGCAAAAAATCATAGTGATCTAATGGTCAGTTTATGACAAATATTCTTGAAAAATTATAATATTTTAATTCTTCAAAATGTCACAATTTTTATCTAGATAGTTTTTTTTTTTTTAATAACCATTGGATCGTTTTGATTTTTGAAAAGTATGTAATTTATAAGAAATGCATCTAATTCAACAGTCATTTTTTCAAAATGTATTTTGTGTTTTCCCCTATAGATTGTAGACTATAGAAGTCACCTTACACATAAACAACATAGTTGTGTAAAGTGCAACTTATAACAATATCGTTCATGTCATCCTGAACAGAGACAAAACTTAAATAATTGAATAGAAAGAGATAGTTAACCAACTCAACACAATAAAGGAGACTTAGACTTATTATATAGGAAATAAATAAGAATGATTAGAAAATGTTAGATTGTTAGTGAGATCACCGAGATGGGAGAAAATCAAGTAACCAATATTATTAAAAAATGGTTAAAAATGTTAAAATTGATGGGAGGGACATAAAAGTTACGAGGTCATTACTAATTTAAATTAATTATATATTATATATAATAGAATATATAAAATATAATTTATGAATCATATAAAATTATATATTTTAAATATAAAATTTATATAAGCGGGGATGGGGAATCCCGCGGGGTTGAGATAAACAGGCAGGGCAGGGCATTGTAATCCAATCCCCGCCTTGTACTCCTATAGGGCAAATATTTTAAACCCATCCTTGCCTCATATCCCAAAATATTCAAAAATAACCTGCTCCTATAGGAGAGGGGCGAGACGGATCCCCATAGGGATGGGGCAAATTGCCATCTCTAATGTGGATCCTCTACTTGGGTAGCAAATCTAAGTAATTATATTACTTGAATTTGCACCATATCTTGCCAAGTCGGGTGAATGGCAATCCAATGGCTAGATTTTAATGGGTGGCAAAGGCATTAGAAATGAGCATTTTAATTATTCGCGGCTTTAAACGCCGTTTATTGCGTGGATCTCGATATCCCACCCCATGGATTTTGACCCTCTTTCCATATTCCCACTGATCCATCCTTCATCTCTCAACACATTGATTCGACAGTCCCAACTTTATCTCTCTTCCTATTGTTCCTAAGGCTTTTACAAGCAGATGAACAACTAAAGTAGATGAAATTTGTTTTCGCATATTATTCCAAAACAATATGCGAAATGAATTCTAACACTTCATTTATTATTAAGAAGAAAATTAACTAAAAAAGAAAAGAAAAATGTTATATGGCGATCCAAAAAAGCTGTCCCAATTAAAAGCACTATATATTATTTTTTTAAAAAGCTATATTGTTAAGGAGAGAGGTTAGATCATTCATTACATTATTTGAAATACACTTTTAGACAATTTTTTTTGGGACACATATAGCGTTTTTTTTTTTTTTTTTTAATATTATTTAACCACCTATTTTAAGTGTCCTTCATTTTCCAACCTCACATATTCTTTCATGATTTAAGCCAAGCTCTAATTATAGGCATGGATCTCACATCAATCATAGTTAATATCTTAGTGTAACTCCAATTATGGAAGAGTAGGTTAAGATGAAAAATAATATGTAGTTAAAATGAATGATTAAATAGCATTTTTCCTTCTTTAATATTACAGGCTGTGAAATTTATTTCATTTAAAATTTTTTAACCCTTACAACCAGGGGATGAGAATAAAACAAAATAAACAAACAATATCTTGTTTAAGCAATCAGCATATTGATTAAGCTTCTCAATACACATGTTTGATCCTCCAAGTTATATATTGTGCACTAGCCCCCTGCAGTAAGAAAATTAATAGCTCATATGTGTGGGAGATCCAACTGTCAATAGCCACTTCAACATCCGGCACGAATTTAGGGCCATTTGTATTATCTTTTCTTAAAATAATTTTTGACATTTAAAATTTCACTTGATCTAAGAGATGGAGTGATATATGACTTCTAAACAACTTGATAAGTAATAGGTTGATTGATAATATTTTCATACTAGTAGTGATTGGGGCCAAAGTTAGGGACTTCAACTTTAATGACAATCACTTTTAGTATGAAAATTTTGAGATGTAAAGACATGATTTGAACACAACTCTAAGGAGATATGTGAAGCAATAGTTCTCTAAAAGTGATTTTAACAAAAACCTAACACAAACGGGCCCTTAATATCGAATTTGGACAGTCCATACTCTATAGTACATGAGCTTCATCAAATTTATATTTATTTTATGTAGATGGGTTATGAAAAGAAATGCTAATTAAAATGATGCCTTATTATTACAGTTACCACAAACGATTTTCACTTTTGTTTTGTAACCCAATTTTTCAGATAATCAACAAATTTACCAATGTAGTGGTTCTGATGCAGCTTCCCATCCCCGAAAATTGCAGCGGCATCTCTTGCACGAATCCTTAGCTGCTCTCCTTCCTCTGAAATCATGGCTAGTGTCAGAGACTTGGCTATGTCATTTCTGCTAAAGGATCCATCTTTGCATCTCCCAATCTCTAGAGCCAAACCCTTCTCTACCAGCAACCTTGCATTCAATCCTTGATCAAAGATAATTGGCAATACAATAAGACAATGCCCATATTGCAGAGTTTCAATCACAGAACCCCACCCTGAGTGAAACAATGAACCCCCAATTGATGGGTGTGCCAAAATCTCTAACTGTGGAGCCCATCCAATTGACACCACCCCTTTGCCGCAAGTCCGGCGACCGAAACCCGATGGTAAGGCATCCATATCTTCAATAGCCCAATTGGGTTTTCTTAGTGCCCATAGGAATGGCAATTCAGATATCTCTAGCCCATAAGCTATCTCATAAACTTGATCTTTACTTAATTTACACTCACTTCCAAACCCTACAAACACAACTGATTTGGGTTTCTGTTCATCAAGCCATTTGAAGATTTTAGTCCATGATCTATCAGTGATTAATTCTGGATTTTCTCGGGGGAGTAAACCTACTGGAATCACTGGCTTTCTCATGATTTTCTCCATTAAATTCAAGTACTCACCTTCAAATTCATTGCAACTACGCACAGCTATAGCTTGACATGCACTGAGGACCTTAGCTAAACGTGCAGCAACTGTTGTCCCAGAAGCATTCTCTCCAAAGAAGCCGCCATGGAGACCTATAGCCTCGTAACTCCGGAAAGCTACCGATGACGGAAAACTAATCCAATCCGGCGGTGACATCATACTTTCCGGCAAAAGCCGAACCCTTCTCTGACCCTCACCAATTAAGTATTCGGGAGGCCCAGTGAAAACACTAGTGGCAGCAGAGAAAACAGAGAAGTGAATAAGTGGGATTTGATACTCTCGAGCAATCTCCACAGCCCAATGAGGACCAAAATCAACAATTATCCAATCGGGTGAATTATCAGCAACATACTGCTTGAAGGGTTGTTGCAGGAGATCATGGGCAGCATTCAAGTACTGTATTTTCTCAAAGGGAATATCAACACTGGCCTCGGCTCCTTCTGGCAACAAGTCCTTATCATCCAACGCTGGAAATGGAAGCTCCACTAGATTAATCTGAGCCGCTAAATTTGGTGGTATTTTAGGGAGTCTCTGGATATTTCTTGGAGTAGAAATGTAGGAAACAGAGACCCCTGCTTTGGCTAATGCTATAGAAAGTTGAAGGAAAGGAATCATGTGGCCAAAGGCTGGACATGGGAGTATCACTGCCCGAAGATCAGTACTCGCCATTTTGATTAATTTCCAGTAGATTTGTTGGAAGTTTGCACTTATTAGAAAGGAATTAATATGATGGTTTGAAAGTCTGGTATGAGATATAGGTAGCTTTTTTTACTAAAAAGTTAAGGAAAAAGTTTTTGTTCCCATCCCCATAACCCGTATTGAATTACCGTATGATGTGACAGTTGGTTGCTCACGGCCTTATGCATGACTGCACAACCATTAATGCTTGATGGTTGACTGCACAAGAGATTACCTTTAACCAAGAGATATTACTCTATGCCATTAATTACTCTCCCCCAAACCATCATAACTTCAATTTGGTTTATACTTTTCCGACTCAAGCTGCCTGCCATGAACAACGAACAGAATCTGAAATGCGTAACTATGAATAGCCAAGGTAATTAGAAGAACCGGTTTATTCCAGGGGACACATATTCCTTCTTCTTCTTCTTTTTTTTTATTGTGCTCCTTTACCGTGCTCATAAAACATTTTCACTTTTTTTTTTTCCTTTCAGTCTTCCTCTTCTTCTTCTTCTTCTTCTTCTTCTCTCTTCTTCTTCTTCTTCTTCTCTGTCTTCCTCCTCTTCTTCCCCTTCTTTCTGTCTTTTTCATTGGGTTTTCACTGTTTTAGTGTTTCCACTGTTTTTTTTTTTTCACTACAAAAAAAAATGATCAATTGCAATGGAATTTTCCATTGCAATTAGGCAAATTTCTCATCGCAAAAAGGTTCTTGCAACGGAAATAACCCTCGCAATTCCATTGCAATTGCTATAGTCACAAAGAAAACAACGGTTGCGACAGCTTTTTCCGTTGCAAAAAAAATATAGCAACGAACATACGGTATTTTATACGGTTTTTTGCAACGGAAAATGCTGTTGCAAGTGTGTTACAAGGGAATTTGCCATTGCAAGTTAAAAAATCTGTAAAAAAAATAAATTGCTTTGCAAGGGAATTTGCTGTTGCAAGATGAAAAATAGGTAAAAATATATATATATATATATATTTTAAAAATATTGATGGCAGCCAAGTTCCAATTTCCCCTCTTACAAAGATTATAAGATTGAGAAGCATTCATGAGCCAAACAACCTCAGCAGCAGCATGGGCAGCTGCAACTGTGGCCTCGGCTGCAGCTGTAGTGGCAATGGCAACATTTAAGGCACGCTTTCTCTCATCTTCTCTTGCTTCACTCAATGTTCTATTTGGTGTTGTATGTGCAGGGTATTGTTTGAGCTTAAGCCTACCAAAAACCGGGTACCCATCTCCACTTCTTTGATTTCTGAAAATTAAAAGTACTAGAAATGTTACCCAAAAAAGAGTAACATAAATGATCAATTAAGAAAATGAAAGAAAAGAATGTAAATCAACCTTCTCTTCTCGTGACTTTGCTTCAGATACAAAGAGTTTCTTTAGACCTGGACATAAGAATGTAAATACAAAAGAAAAGAATGTAAATACAACCTTCTCTTCTTGTGACTTACCTATAACTTTTATTATTAAACCTTAGTAATTTAAAAGTACCCAGTTCCTAAGCTGAAATTAAACCTCAGCTATTTTTTCCACTAGCTCAGATTCTTTTCCCACAATATCTTGTAGATTTGAATACTTTCCAGCAATCATCTTGATCACCTATTGCCTGTCAATAAGTATAAGATGTGAAAGAAGTGTGTTTAATGCTTAAAGCCACAGTCATGGGATCAATAAGATAATTAGTAGAAATGACATGAAATAATTTAAATAATTAAAAACATTCAAGGAAATGATTATAAAATTGAATTCGTAAACACCAAGCAATGTAGCAAATTAAGAACAAGAAAGATTGCATGTTTTGTCCTCATGAAGTCAGCATTGTTATTGTTTTTGTCACTAGTGGTACATATAACACATACATATGCCGATATGTCTGCAAATATAAGGTGAAACCATTGTTAATTGTGTTACCTATGGCTCCAAGAATTATCACTCTTTGGTGAATATGAAAGAACCAGTGCTGACAAGAGGAGTTCATCCATAAATATTGAGAGGCATTGCTTCTTAGACACAACTAGCTTCCTGCATGACATATACAAAATAAAATCAGATGTTAAGATCATGACCAGCAATAAGATAATGTCATAAGACGGCATACAGCAGGTAGAATAAGATGTTGTTCCACGTTGTGCAAGGATCAGGCATAAGGCTTTCTCAATTCACTTAAAATTTAGTGCAGGAAGCAGATTAACTAAACTAACATCCTCTTCGGTAACCGTTATCCCGCTGGTGTAGGAGATATGCATTAGGCAAAGTAATGAACTCGATGAACTTGAAAGATTATATCAAACTCACCAGCTCAAGCTGCAAGTGATAAAGCCCAGCAGAACATGTAACAGTAGTCCATGCCACTGTAATGCAAGTAATGAAATCTGCACTATGATATCAAATTCTACATCCACAAGCACAAATATGAATGTTATTAGTAGATATATCCATACCTACAGTGGTTCTCTGAACCATATATTATAGTTTGAATAGACCCATATGGATGATACTTCATCAATTTAATCATCGACATAGTTAATTCTTTCTCGTATTAAGCAGGGAATTAGTCGTCAACTGAAATTCATCTCAAAAGGAA
>JAESVK010068816.1:0-20598 GCA_017140935.1 Hamamelis virginiana
TGGTTTTAATTTGTCTTAGGTTCGTGGGAGAATTGCTAAAATGTTCCTACGTGATGGATTTTATATGTTTAGAAAGTTATATATAATTGGCTTATCGAATAATTTTTACATTTAATGTGGGGGACCTCATAACTGGCTTATCGCGCACTTTGACTTTCTAGTAACATACTTGCTCCTCCTTAAATGGTATACTTAATTGGTTTTCTTCTAAGGGAAGATAATTTCTGGTTATTATATATGGCAATAACCACTGATTAAACCTATGTCGACAAAATGCCTTTGCAAAGGGTGGGAGGAGGTTTTAAGGGAGAGTGTATGTGGATAATCTGCTTGAATTTTTCTGTGATTATATTTGCTTGGATACTTCATATCATGACACATCATCAAAAGTGATGGATGAATGATATATTTGAATGATGTGGCATCATCTTAGCATCCAAGCAAATAATATTTATTTATTTATATTAACGCTAAACATAATTTGAAAAGGGCTTCCAATACCCGTGAGCCATAGTTCGGTATGATAAATAACCTTCATTGTAAAACATAAGTGTTTAAACCCTACACATCAAAGAAATACTTGTTCTTTTATATATATATATATATATATATATAGGGTCACGTTCACCCAACCATTCTTTTTACCATTATTTCTACCATCCATTTTCAAAACACCTATGTGGATCGAATATTTTGAGAAACCGATCGTTGGATTAGATACTCTTCTTATACAAGTCATATATGCCAAAAATCATATTGATCCAACGGTTAGATTTTCAAAAATCTCACTTTAAAAAACTGCAATGTTTTTAATTGTAATAATTTTTTACAGTGGGATTTTTCAGAAGTCAACTGTTGGATCACTGTAATTTTTGGCATACATAATGTATATAAGTAGAATATCTAATCCAACCGTCCGTTTCTCAAAATATTCAACCCACATTGGTATAAATAATAGTAAAAAGAATGGTTAGGGGAACCTATCCCATATATATATATATAAGATTTCTTATTTTGATTGATTGTACATTTGTATTAAGAATAGATCTTATTTTGTCAAAATCTTTTATCATTTTAAACAAAAACAAAAAATCACATATTTTAACCAAGTTACTAGAATTTTTTTTTTTTTAAATGACAAATTACCTTTGAAAGTTTGACAATCAAATTTTCTTTTAGTTTAGTTTAATCACTTTTTGACAATTATACCTGCTTTTTTTTTTTTTTTTTTTGGTGAAAAAATATGAGTTTTGAATATAATATTAGTAATTTTATAAATTAGTTAAGTAATGTGAAAACTAATTGATAATTCTAACCTTTAAAGGTGGCAATATTATAAAATCTTATATTTTGTGGGAGTTGAGGTGTTCGTCGGAATTATAATTTTTATGAATTTAATTTGTCAAATGAATTGTCAAACTTTAATTTATCCTTGAAATTCCTGCGTAACAAACAGACCCTCACATCAATACTTGCATACGAATCCCATAACAATATTTGGTTAGAAGTAACTTTGGGATATGATTTTCAATGAAACATAAAGTTTAAGCAGCTAGCTGTCACATAACATAGCCCCATTTAATGCTACTACAATAACAAGTACAAATAGTGAAAGTCAAGTGTATAAACTCTCAAAAGTGCATGCCCGCGTCAAGAAGTATTCATGGTCTGTCTTGACGCGCGTGTGTGAATATATATATATATAACAGATGAAATATTTGAGATTCAAATTCAAACCCGGTTTTTTTCTTTTTCGCTCTTTCTGACCCATTCCATTCTAGTCTCTTGGGATATATAGATATATATAATGGTCAAGAGTCAACCTTCCAACAGACTCTAAAATCTGAATAATTCAAGTCATATATACTGATATACAGCCAGTTAATGGTGCCTATAAATACCCATATATATAAACCCTCCATCCATGCATTAATCTCATCTAATCTATCTTTGCTCGCGCAAAAAACTTAAAAATCATGAGGTCTCTAAATATTATTGTTCTAGCAATTACAATTCTAGGTTTTTTTTCTAAGTATCCAACCACATAATGCTAGTAGGGTTTTGGATGAAGAAGAAGAAGAAGAATGGAGGATATTGAAAAAAGGAGATGGTCTGTTGCAGTCTCTTCAGAGGGGTCCGGTCCGTCGTCCGTCGCCAAATGGGTGCACCTATATCCCCGGCCAGGGTGGCCCTCCATGCTCCTCCATCAATCAAAGAACCTTTGCGGCTATGCCTCCTCCACATGCTTACCCTCATGTTATGGTTCCATTTGGTGTGGCTACTGGTCGTAAATAAAGCCCTGATATGGTAGCTATGATCAGCATATATGGGAAATTCTTTGAGAAGTCAGAGAACATATCATATTGGCCGGACTGCACAAAATTAAATTACATTTTTTTTTTTAAAGTTTGTATGAATTTACTTTAATTAGAGCTAGAATAAAAGAATATATAGGAATGAAAAAATTGAAAATATAGGCCATATATTCCTATTTTATTAGTTTTTCATTTGGTGTCCTTGTGCAATATATATGTACAATTTTGAAGGAATAATGAAGAGAACATGCAAGTTGAATTAATTACATGTTTTAATTCTACAGTTGTTGTTGTTGTTGTTACATTTGCATCACTGCATGTTATGTAGGGAAAATCACTTGGTATTTCTTCTCGAACAGTGCTATATTTTCCGAAAAGTTTACTTTAAAAATGATCTGTACTATTATGTATAACCATGGCATGTGAGGTTCCGAAACAAATTTAAGCTATTCTAAAATCTGACAATACGTGAAAACAAAATGATCTGTACTTGTTTTTTTTTTTTTTTTTTTTGTTTTTTGGTTCAACGGTCAGGTGTCCAGGCCAACTTGCACGCACCTCGACAACTTGTTTTTTATTATACCAGTAAACTTGCACGTGCATACGTTGCAAGTGGATGATAGATATGATATAATATTAATGGATGTTTCTCCAAATTAAAGTCTATATTTGTCTATAAATTCTCTTAGTTGATGGTAATATCTAGAGCTAGCTAGTGACTGTTAATATATGCATGCAATTTGTGTGAATAGAAATGGTACATGCAATAAGTATGGGATTTGATTGGTTGAAATGTCCATCAATCTCTCACTGTAGAAACGTAGGTTGCTTGACAGCTAGTGAATGTTTAACTGGGGAAAATCATCAAAAGTATATGTTAGAATATATATATATATATATATATATATATATATATATATATATATAATTAACCCAATTCAAGGGCATTTGTGGGATGAGGGTAACTTTAATTTTGCTGCCATAAAGCCTATTCAGGTTAAATTGAATGTATAAACATGCAAAACATGCATGAAAGGGAGAAGTTGAACACATAAATCGCATTGAAACAACTATATACCCGTCCCAATTGTATGAATAGTTACTTTTAAAAGTCGATGCTGCCATCTCATTTTCATACACAAGTTCAAAATATTCTGTGCTAATAGTAACATATATTGAACTTTTACATTCTATATCTTCATTTCCATTCACAATGAATCGGGTATATTTTTTTTGTGCTCAGTATTCTTTGCATCATAAAGTTTCTTTTTTTGGTTAATTCGCTTAAAATTAAGTAGAATAGGTAGAATAGAATTTAAATTCTATTTTAAGCTAATTCCCTTGTTTGGCATGACATAGAATAGAATTCTATTCTAGTTTTGCGTGGATCGATCTATTGAATTTGCAAAACTTATTAGAAGTGATAGGCTTTGACTATTATTAATTTCATCCTAGTTCTTATTCTAATTCTAATTCTAATTCTTCTTTTTGTGTCAAACAAAAGAATTGGAATTCTAATTCTATTCAATTTTTGAAGCATGCATGTGTATCCAATCCATGAATTAATCTTATACATTTTTTAATGTAGTGAATAATTGGATATTTAGCAGGCTGTGCAGGTGATCGTTGTCCACAATGGTCGTGAGCATTACATCCGGACTCATGATTCTCTTACTGTTTTTGAATTAAAATTGCAAATCCAAGTGACTTTGCGCGTTCCTTTGAATGAACAAAGACTTTATTTTAACGGACAACTCTTACAAGATGAAAATCTGGTAGGAGATTATCGAATTCCAGAAGAAGCTAAAATCATTCTCCATCGAGGAATTCCCATTTTAATCATCACAAGATCTTCCCGGTTCAGATTAGAAGTGGAAGAGAGTACAAAAGTGCGGGAATTGAAACAGAGAATCCAAGCAAGAACTGCAATTCCCGTTCAAGATATGAAACTGTTTGTCCAAGGTGAAGAGATGGATGATCGTTTTTATATGGAAACTTATGGGATCACTGAAGGTTCCGAGATATCACTCATTACGCCACTCAACCACAGTAGGTATTAATCATATGGTTATAATTAATGAAATAATTTTATGGTTAGGGAAAAAAGTATCTAGTTTATAATAAAGAGAATCAATAGTTTACCATTAGGTATTTTACTTAATTCTCTATAAATCTAGACCTAAATAAAATATTATGTACTTGTCCAATGAATGGATTAAAGAAGTTATCAATCCATTGTTTTATATACAGTTGATCACATCTGAAAGAATGAGTTGTTGTTGAATGAATGTTAAATCAGAAGATGAAGGAGCAATGAGCATTTATAATATGCTAAAGTTTCAACAGGGTATTTTGGTCATTAAAAATACTATTTAGTGTATTTTCATAACCGGCAGGTTAGTTGAATATATTAGCGGGTTTCAACCACAGGTTGAGTAGATCAAGCCATACTTATGGTTGAAAATCATAGCAAAATAAAGTATGTGTGTGGAGAGAGAGAGAGAGGGATGTCCTCTTACCCTAAAAACTCCTTCTCACGAAAGTTGAAGAGAGAGGAGAAGAACCACGCCAGCTTAAAGAGCTAATCGCTGTGTTTTTAGGGTGAGAAGAGGGGCTCAATCTATGATTGGTCCATTCCCTTATGGTCCAAAATAGATCCAAGTGAATAATAGGCCCAATGACCATGCATGTCCAATCCAATAAGGAATAAACCTAACATAATAAACTAAAGGACCAAAACAAATTATCCTATAAAATAAAAGCTACTAAGTAGATATATAATAAGAAATGTTTTTTGTTATTAAAAAATCTTACAAACTAGCATATGATCGAACATTCAAAATTACAAGTATATCTAATAAAATAAGTGCATCTTCAAATTATCACAATAAAGATTTCTAAAGAAACAAAAAATACTCAACTTGCAAGCATATCCAATTAAGGGAATGATGGAACGGACACTACAAGAATAATGGGCTATGACTACGATTTTGGTAGACAAAAGACTAGTGTTTTTTAAAACCTTAGTTAAAAGGTATGAAACGACGAGGGTTTTCTAAAACCTTAGTTAAAAGGTAAGAAAAGACTACTATTCCTAGGACCCTAGTCTTTTCTTACCTTTTAACTAGGGTTTTATAGCACACTAGTCTTTTGTTGTAACAAAAGACTAGTGTGCTATAAAACCCTAGTTAAAGGTAAGAAAATACTAGGGTTTTTTAAATACCTAGTTAAGTGATAAGAAAAGACTACTGTTCTTAAGACCCTAGTCTTTTCTTTTCTTTTAGGAGAAAATATATATATATATATATAGAAAATGGACTATTGGGAAAATAGATGTTCCATATAAACACATTGTGCATGCAAAAAATCACATAGATCCCACGGTTGGTTTTTGAGAAACCATTTAAATTTTGACTGATTAGCTTGAATTTTGGTAGACTTGATATTTATAAGTAGAATATTTAATCTAACTGTGAGTTTCTCAAAATACAATTTCCAGATTGAGATTTTTCAAACCACTCGTAAAACTATTTGTAAGGTGACATGTGTAGTGACAACTACAAAATAGATTTTAAAAAACTGACCATTGGATTAGATACACTTATTATGAATTTAGTGCTTGTCGAAAATCATAGTGATCCAACGATCAATTTATGTGAAATTTCAATGTGAAAATTTGTGATTTTTGTTAATCAAATTATCACTATTTTTCTCTGTTATTTTTTCAAAAAGTGACCGTTGGATCACTATGATTTTTGGGAAGCATGAAATTAATAAAAAATATATTCAATCCAATGGTCAATTTTTTAAAATATATTTTAAAGTATGTTCTATAATTTTTCAAATATATATTTAAAATACTGTAATAACATTAAAAAATTGAATCAATCACCCTAAGCGACTATGTTTGGCTTTTGGCGCTTAATAATTTGGATTTGGCTCAAAATAATTGAGTTTGGCGCTAAGACTGCGAAACCCTTTAAGTCCCACTCATCCCTCACGTATACCCGAGCCCTACACGACATTTTTCTCACACCAAGAACCTATCGAAACCTAGCGCCGCTGCGAAACCCTTGCTCCACCTGAGGAAGAAGGGTCGGATCAAGAAACTTGGTGCAGCACGCAGTGGAAGAAGAAGTAGAAGAAGTAGCACGCAGTGTTCATGAGTAGAAGAAGAAGAAATGAGGAGGAGAAGAGGTGGCCAACGTCGATACCGACGCAACAGCAGCGGCGACTGTAACAAAGGTTTGAATCGAGGCAGCGGTAGCGGCAATACCATTTGGGGTCACAAACATTATTGATGCCATTAATGCATTCCTCTTCTTCCACACAAAATCGATCATCGACGAAACCCAATTCGACGGTATCGCAGCTGAATTGGTCCCAATTCCATTGGATGCCTGCCATTGTTTCAGATCTTATCAATTCTTATTTGGATTTGGACCTCTTTGAAGTTTTGATAAAATTACAAGTAGAGATCAGAGAAGTGTTGATAAAATTCCTTTTTTTTATTTTTATTTTTTATTTTTTATTTATTTATAAATAATGTAAGAGTAGAATTTCGGTAGTGATTACTAGAGATTAGAGATTGGGTGTTTTTTTTTTTTTTCCCTGACTCCATGAATATATATGCCCAGTTGATGAATGTAGATCAGTGGAATATATATGTAGATTGGGTTTTTTCTGAATCCATGAATATATATGTAGCTAGAATGGCATTTTTTTTTCCGAATCCATGAATACACACACACACAATATGCCCAATCTACTTGGAACCCCACAAATGGCTATCCACTTTGCAAATGGGTTTGCTAATTTCAATGTTATTTCTCTTTGTTTTGTGTAAACTGTAGTGAACTGAATGTTTAGAATCAGATTCATAGGTGAGTCACTGTGGACATGATACAGGTGATTGAGACTTATCCTATTTTCTGGAACCAAAGCTTGCTAGTTAATACTACCAAATCTTTGAATCCAATTAACATAAAGATTGTGGGGAGTTGTTGATTGTCATTAGGTTTTTTAATCCCTTCTAAAGAGAAAGTACATTCCAATTGAACAGTTGAAGCACAGCACATTTCTTTCTTCAAGGTCAACTGCAGGGACGGTAAGCTGTACTGACGGACTCTTGCCATTTTCTTTCTTTCTATTGCTGCAGCTGTAATATTTTTTATTTATTTATTTATTTTTTCCCTTTTTGATCTTCATTCATTTACATTTTCTTTCATACTCTGTGTTTGGGTTGTCTATTTATTACATGATGTTCAACTATTTGTGATGTAATGAAATCATGTTGGAATGCTGGATATTGTTTGTATATGATCATGTTTTTAATTTGTCTGTTATATTCCTCCAGCCATAATAGGCAATTGACTTATTTATTTTCTGATTAATCTTTGTTTATTTTTATTTTTCTGTTGGTTGACCAAATGTGTCTCTAGATGGAATAGAGTAATGCTGCAATACCATGATATTGCTCATCTCTGTTACATTATCAAACTTGGGATTGATGTTTTAGTGGGCCTCATTTTCTATGTTTAGTGCCTTTTCTTCAAAACAATTGCCAGAGTTCTTGAAAATTAACATTCCTAGAATTAAGAATTTGCATGGGATTTACACATGCAAAAGAAAAATTGGAAGAGTTTATATTATAATACTGTGAATGTAAAGTTTGATTCTAGCAATGGAAGTTCAAGTTAGTCTGTGATCGTCTGAGAACAAGGGAGATTATTCCTTGTTAATGATCAAGATTAATATATTTATAAAACCACGTGTTTGTTAATCTCAATTCAATTGCAACTGGTGAGCACGGGTGTCGAACCATTGGAAAATATGCAGGTTTATAATAAAAGACTTTTAGAATTAATTAAAGTGAAAGAATATTGTCAAATTAAGTTGGTGGTGAAGAGCGCTTCGATTGGGTCGAAGCGGAAATACAGAATTTTAATAAATTAAAGCTGGTTAAAAACGCGATTAATTTTATGGAATGAGCGGAACTTGGGTGAGAAGCCCATTGAATATCAAATATACAACTTATATTATAAAATCCTCAATATAGTAATTATGTATGGTGGTTCATCCAACTACAAGAAGGAAGTCCCAAAAAGATGATGAATACAGGACTGGCAGGTTTATCCTTGAAAAGAATGGAATATCGCTATCCACCTTAATTGGGGATAAAGCATGCTGGTTTGTATTCATACCAATAAGTACCATTGCATAATTATATAATTGCAATCACAGATGTACAATTATATGATATTATATTTAGCGATAGTGTGCGGTAAAACCTTCACAACTATGCAATCACATAATACAAATAAAGAGATGTTTATAAAATAGAATTGCATAAAGAATCCAACTTCATCCTCACCCAAGCTTGGAGTATTTGCTACACATCAATGGAGGAGAATATCCTTTATCCATGACAAGCTCTAAGGGTTCACGGGATGGAAAAGGTAAAATAAAAGCAGGAAGTAAATGACTGAAGAAATAAGGAAAAAAATGACTGAAGTAAATAAAGAAAATGGCGTAAGTAAATAAAGAAAAGGGCTGAAATAAATAAAGAAAATGGCTTAAGTAAATAAAGAAAAGGGCTTAAATAAATAAAGAAAATGATAATAAAAGTAAAGAACAATTCTCAAGTGAGAATTGAGCCATGCATAAAAGGGAAAATTGCAGAAATTAAAGTGCTGAAAGTAAAGACTGTATAAGTAAAGAACAATCCTCAAGTGAGAATTGAGCCATGCATTAAAGGAAAAATTGCAGAAAAGTAGAAATTGCTGAAAAAGTAAATGAACGAATAAAAAGCAGAATTGAACTGTAATATGAAGTCTATTAAAAATGACAGAGTAATGATTCAGAGCAAAAGTCTTGAACCCTCTTTAAGTCGCCTTTACACGTGTATATATAGAAGGAAAATGGAAAAGACGATAATGCCCTCGAAATATCTCAAAATATCTAAGACAACCCTCAGCCGCCTAAGGTCTATCGATAGCGAAGTGTGGCTATCGATAGTACTTCTATCGATAGCGAGACTTGGCTATCGATAGTCATGTTGGCACTTTGCTTTGTAAGTGCAGAAATTCGTTGCAGTCTTTTCGCACTTCAATGGCTATTGCTGATCTTTTCTGGAATGCTCTTTATTCGCGACGATAATCAAGGCTTTATTGGTGACGACTTCATATTTATATAACCTGCACAGATTTCTTGAAAAAGAGAATTTAACTAATTTATACAGATTTTATATAAAACGAGATATTATTACGTAGCTATTATATAAAAGAACACAGTAATACCATCATTTGAGAGCATGATTGTGATACAATCAATCTGAAATATGGAAAATGAGCTGATTCACTCATATGTGTGCATGCTTTGGTGTATAACTGCCCAGTGCCCACAAAGTAATTTGGTATAGAAGAAGATTATTTTTTTCCCGGGTAGGTGGAAAAGGAGATCATAGTGGAACAATTTAAATTGGAGTGAGGATAATTCAAGTGATAGATGCGTTTGTCTTTGCTCTGTTGTTATGCTGAAATTCTTGGATAAAATATAAGAGACCTGGTTTGCATTCTTATAGCATCCGTTAAAGTTATAATTAATAGGAAAGAACTATACAAAAATATACTCATTCTGTATTATCTTTTCTGAGAGAACTAACTCGAAACAAGTTAATTCATAATTGAGCTATGCTATCTTTCACGAAGGATGGAAAAGAACTGTATACTTTTTGCATTTGTTGGGATTGCCAAAATTGAAATTACTTTTGCTGTTGAGGCCTAAAGTTTTCCAATTCGGTCTTGAGGGGGAACAATATGATTAGATGATCTGATGATAGTGTGGAAATGTTGATCAAAAGGTTATCCAAAGGAACTTAAATAAAATGGAAGAATCCTTAATGGACTAGAGCCCTAGCTATTAATCTTCATATAGATTAATTTAGTGGAAGGCTTGGTAGGGGTTTCCAGTTGAACTTGTTGGAGGGATGGGCTAGTTTATTAAGGTAACTGGGTCATAGGCTCTGTTTTCCATTGGGGTGATGGTTTATGAGCATTAAATGTGCCCCTTATTAGAAATTGTGGCAGATGTAGAAAAGCAAGTTTTTCTGCCTTCTTATACCTTATTTGCTGATAATATTTCTCCTTGTTTTTTTATCAGAGAAGCAAAGAGAGGTCTATAAGAATGCGAAGTACGTGAGCAAGTATAAGAAGTCATTAAAGCAGCAAGGTCAACAGAATGATCTTTCCTCTGCTATAAGAGCACATGAGGTGTGAATAATTGGATTTGAATATTTTTCTTCCAACAAATAGAATCTTGAACTATTGTTTAATTAATAAGAAAATATATATTCAAAGTGTTATAAAGTATTATGTACACCACTTAAAGTTTAGGAAATATTGCAATAATAAGCAAAACTCTCAGCCTTTCAATCTTTTATTTTATTTATCTTTAAGTGCTAATGTGGACTGTTTTATTCAATTTGAAACTTGTATGAAGTCAAGCCTTTAGAGAATGATGTGGCAGATCATATCCTTTGAATTATGAAGTTGTTAAAAGGGAGCAAAGCTTACCAAAATTTGAGGTTTGTATTACTTTTCTCTGCTATTGTAATGTAATTTTACTTGCCTCTGAATTTTTTTTTCCCAGAAGATTTGTTAGATTTGTTTTTATCCTCGATCATGTCTCATTATCATCTTGTAATCATCTTGTAATTTTACTTGCCAAGTGGATTGAAAGTTATAGCATCACTAAACTCAATGAGGTGCGGGTGGAATTGCTGGAGTACGCAAGGGATCGTATGTTATGGATGACCCCATGCACGATGGTAGCTAACTTTGGTATATAACTTACACTCTTTCTCTACACATAATTAGTACATAATTATTTGAATTTTGGTGGCTGGAGTTGACTCTTGTTGGGTTTGATGGACATTTTGTAGTATTTGGGGGTGCGGGTTGGACGGAGACCCACTTGGGTTTGTTTGTTTGTTTTTTTTTTATCAGTATATATTGTTGTTGTTTAATATTTAAATTTCTGTGGGTCAATAACAGTGAAATATTTATTAATATTTTCATTTGAACCATAGTGGCTTTGAGAAAAATGAACTTATTTGTATGATTTTAGAAATAAATCGAGGGCTTAGAATGTCACATACAAGCCCCACCATTTGGTCTCTGGTTTTGGAAAAGTTTTATGCTCATTGGATTTAAACAAGTTTAAAGTCTATAAAAGATTTAAACAAGTTATATTGCTGAAAATTAAGATAAAATGCAAGATATGAATGTCTACGCCATACCAAGAGTGCATGTTTTGTTGTATCCATGTGAGTTTTGTTTGCTATCACACATGTAAAATTAGCTAACTATATGACTCCTACTTTATCATTTTCAAATTAACTATATAACTAGATGGCATAATTAATTAGGACTGCTTCTTTGTTTCAACTCGAACCGACCTTAAAGAGTTTAGAGAACGGTTTAAAACCTTCCTTAAAGCCTTTTTGTTGTAGTAGTGTAGAGGTTCTATTTTATACTTAAGATAGCTTGTGATTGTTGGCAGTTGATGATAACATGGCACATGAGGCGCCATTTAAATGGGATGTTGTGATAATATGATTATAGAAGTGCTATAAATTGTTCTTTTAATAGGTGAATATATAGAAATGTTCCAAAAACAGATAAGATGCTGCCTAATTTTTATCTCAGAAAAGAAAATATTTCTTAGTACAAGTTAATTTAATTAAATTTTTATTATTAATAGAAGTGTTCCCTTTGACAGTTTTTGTAGTAGTGCAGGTTTCCCTATTCCATCTAAGCTATCATTTTCCATTGCTTTGATATTTATTATAATTCTATAATTTTGTGTGATTTATTTATTATTTTCTTTATGTAGGTTTCCAATTAGGTCTGCAACTCAACAAAAAATGGAGGACGGAACCAGCTTGCTTGTTGAGAAGAAAATGCATTCAAAGACTCATGATTAGAATTTAGTTTTGGAATAGAGGATGATTTGAATGTACCTATACAGCAAGTATCTAGGATTCCAACATTAACTGTACCACTTTTGGTTAATTAATTATAAATCAATTAAGTTGAACACTTATTGCATTTGTACGAATATTTTGTATTTTTCTTGAATAATTTTATTAATGATTTTTGCACTTTAATGGGTGGTTTGGAATGTGATTGGGTGTATATAAATGTTACAGGTCATATGTATGTAATATTGAAAACAAAATTACAAAATACAAAAAATATTTTATTTTTTGTGGGTAAATCAAAGATGAAGGTTTAAAACGGTAGTCTTTTTGGTTTAAAACAATAGTCGTTTTATGAAAGATTAGGGTTTGGCTCCGTAGTCTTCTTATAAAAGACTAGAGTTTTAAACCGTAGTTGATTCCAAAAAGACTAGGGTTTATAACCGTAGTCGTTTTATGAAAGACTAGGGTTTAAAACCGTAGTCTTCTTATAAAAGACTAGGGTTTTAAACTGTAGTTGTTACCTAAAAGACTAGGGTTTATAACCGTAGTCCTTTGTAAGAAAAGACTACCATCTGCCTGATTACGGTTCCAAAACACTAGTCTTAACCCAAAGACTAAGGTTTTGCACTTTAGTCGTAGGCCTTTTTTCTAGTAGTGGGAAATCCCAGGAACCAATGATAATGCATATAGACTATACCAAAAAAAAAACATTATAACTGATAAACCAACAATCAAACGATCTCTCCAGTTTGATCAACCCATACAAGACAGAAACATGGTCATACCTTCGAAATCTATCTAGTTTGATCTCGTTGCAGCACGTACTAGATAAACCGCACGATCAAACTCAAATACTGCTTGAGTGCAACCTTCAAGCTTTCTGTTGTATTCCTCCGTATGCCAGAACTCGAACAGAGAGTGGCTCTGTTCGTGAACTTCTGTTTGATGGCTGCTCCTAGGGTATCTGATATTCTGAGTGTAATGTCTAACCTTAGCAGCTAAAAAATGTGGCATATATATAGGCTACAACATGGATCTAAGGAAATATAAGATTTGGACTCCTAATGTAAATAGAAAAATTTAATTCAACCTAAATTAAATTCCTATTTCATTAATTATAATTCAGTCCACTAAAGAATTGTAATTGCACTCCCTATCTTATCTGAAATTATATTTTGAGTTCCATGTTATTAAATACTTATTTATCTCCCCACGTTAAGATTACAGATACATGTCTATTAAATTAAATTACTAACAATTTTATGTAATTGACATCTGTGAATCTCCTTGAAATCTTCCACTTAACTTATTTGATATGTTGGATACAAAATCCACCTGCAGGTTTGATATAATCAAAACTTATAAGCATCCACAAGGGGGTATCATCAATCCATACCAGGACGTGGATTTCGTTAATAATCAATATTCACCAAACATTTAATGTCGTTACCCAACTCACCGAGTTTATTGCCCTTAAAATATCTCACTATTTATTAATCAAAATAACTAACACTAAATGTATGTGCTTATTAAATATTTTGGGATTAAGAGCATAAGTATTCATAATAACCATGAGGTATTAATTATCTTACATGTCAATATAAAACAATTACCTCCAGACAATCCCGTTCAATACACATAAGTGTACTAGTATAAGAAGTTGGAACTAAACCATTCCCCATAGTCAAGACAAACCTACTGAAATCTTGTGCTACAATCTTACTGATGGTGTGTCCAACTTCATGTAAGACTGTGAACAAAAAAGCTTATATTCTACAAGAACTGGTGATTTGATCTTCTGTGCGTAAGCCGAACTATACACACCATATCATCTACCATGTAGAATGAAATACACACATGCATAATATTATATATGTAATATAATGAATACATAGCTCATACATATTCTCATTAAAATGGAAATAATAGAATTCATCAGTGGATAAATACCAAGGTCCAATACATAAAAGTATGGCTTTTAGTATATAATTTTAACAGGGAAAAGATAAGGTAGTAATGAAATTAGTAATGAAATTTATTTATATAAATATATTATTTATTTGTAAATAATTAGTTAGCGGGTGGGATTAGTCCTAAGGCGAGTTATCACATTTGCACCCGCCAACCGAACCAACCCATAAAAAATTCATCAAATACATCCAATCCAACTTGTCCAACTACTGTAACTGCGGGTTACAGTTGGGGTCCTGTTAGGCGCATCTGTTAGGTTTTTGCACACCCCTAAGTAGAATGTCCCTCTTTATAGTTTATTAAAGTGCATATTTGGAACAAGAAAAATTTCATTCCACCCCCGTTTTAGCCTTCTTTTTCGTCCTCTCTAGTGTGTCTAACCAACTTAGAACAGGTATTTCAAGAAAACGACCGTTGGATTTGATGTTCTACTTTTACTTATCGTAAATTCAAAAAATTACATTGATCCAATGGTCGGTTTTTGCTATTTTGAATAAAACTACAAAAAATTGTGAAATATTGTCACAATAAATAACATTTTCAAGTTGGTCATATACGCGAGCGAGGACGAAAATGAAGTACGAATAGAATTGTTATTGGAATAAAGATTAAAGTCTAATATTTACTATGGAGTTAAGGGATCTCTGTTTCGGTTTCTTTCAATATGATTTGCAGGGAGAGAGCACCACCACACACTGATGAATGAATTCATTCCGTTGCTGTCACCGTGCAAATCAAATATCAATGTTGAGACACTGGACGGACTGGTGATGGACCAAAGACCTACAGTTACAAATAACACTAAATTCCATTGGAATCAAATGTGCAAGGAGTTCAATTTCTCTTTTTAAGTTTATCCATCTACCAAGTCAACATCAAAATGTTTAATTTCAACACTCAATACTTCCAACACATAATTGCCCAACATTACATCAGCTACAATAATAAACATGTTTAACGACAATATAGAAACCATGATCATCATCTTGCTTGATGAGAATGAATCGTGCACGTCAACAAAAGATAAACATCTATATATATATATATCAACTATCAAATCCCATCAAAATCAAAGCTCTTCATTAATTTGCTCTCTTCGCTGATAGGTGGTTCCAGGTACATTCAAGAGCAGCCTTGTATATAGTTTACAATGCTGGCCGCAGCCCACAGCAGAAGTGTTATCCATGGACAAGGAGTTGTTTGTTCCATTCCTTCGCCTCTTTCCTCTATTGTATTTTTGCCCTTGTAGACTGTTCTAAAAAAATAACAGATGAGTAGTAATGACTGACTGAAATATCTATCAATCATTTATAGGAAAAACAGGGCAGGGCTGTCCAACAGAAAACCAGGGAAAACAGAGATGAGGTCTAGATTCAAATAAACAATACAAACATATGGAAAGAAAGTAATTCTGATCTATTTGGTAACTTTTCATGTTCCATGTGCTGCCATTTGACTTTGTTTTAATACGTTTTCTAGGAAATTATTGGTCATTGTATGTAACATAGAATCCTTTCGGCATTGCTCAATAATTGAAGTTATCATAATACAATCATGGGATACTAACTTAATGCCTTAAAAGGTCCTGGCACAGCCTTGTTGTCCAATTTTCATCTAAATTGTATAGAGTTTTTGAGTTTTAAGATGTGAGAGAGAAGCCAATTCACACAAAAAGAATTGAGAAATAAAACAGACCATTGGAAGAAGATACTTCAGCCCAATCTTGTACCCCACTAGAAGGAATGGTCCAACATCCTGATTGCAGTTCTCATTACCTGCAGAATATATTCGTAGGTCCATTCACTTTTCAAATCTTTTTGCCTAAACTATTAATTTATTTCCTTCATTGCCACAAAGATCTCAACACAAATAATGGTCTTAACAAATTCATTAACAACCTGAAGTCAGATAACAAATCATAATAGCTAAGGAGGACTGGTAAGACTTGAATACCAAGAAAAGAAATAGAGGGAAAGAGAGAGAATTAGAGAGAGAATTAGAGAGAAATCAGAATATTAGGGAGAAAGGGAGAGAAAGAAAGAGAGAACTCAGAATATTAGGGAGGAAATTCATTAATCATCAAGTCTAACCAAAGTAAAGGGTTTACTTCCTTTATATAGAAAACAATCCTACTCCTAAAAGAAAACTAATTAAAACAATTCTACTTCCACAAGGAAACTAATAAAAAAAAATTAAAATCAAATAGAAATAGCTTAACTAAAATAAAAATAAATAATAACTAATCCAATAAATAGTAACTAATCATATCCTTATGCATCATGATCCACATCAAGGACACTCATCAGTTAGTCAACAACAACATATTCCAATTTTCATACAAGCAGATTCATAGGATACACTAAAATTTGACATTCATATTACAAACAAAACTTTACAGTTAAATCATTTTGAAAGGGCAGCTGCTAGCTTCTCCTTCAGTTGCTCAGCGGCACCACCTTGAGTCCGGATGGAAAAGGTATGAATAACTTGGTCGTTGTCTGTGGTTGAAACTATGGACTCATGAGCTGTAATTTGATGCTCCCTAAACGTTTTTATAATTCTAGAAACCGGGTGAGTATCCAGTGGACAACTCAATTGTACAACTGCATCCTCGTGCCTAGCCTGAAAATCAATCTCGGGAATTGGAAATTGCTGCTGCTTATTGTTCACTATCTCCTTTTCAGTTTCCATTATCTTGATCTTCGTCTGCAGATCAGTAATATAGCTAATAGCATCCCCAAGCAACGATGCCTTGTCCATCTTAGAGATATTAGGTACAACAGCTCTTAATGCATAGAATCGCTGGTTAAGCTTCTCCCGCCTCTGCCGCTCCGCTTCTACATGATTCAACGGTTCTTCTCTTCCATTTGCAGGCTTCCTTCCTCTCTTTCTCGGTTTCCTCTCATCGGGCAGAGGCAATAAATCATCCTTAAGCAGTTCAGACCCAGAAATTCTACTATGCACATTCAATCCCCCAACTATCATTTGATTCAGCGGCTGTGACAACAACTTCGCTTCATTATCATCACTTCGACACCCATTAGACGAATTCCCATAAACTTGATTAACACCCATTGCTTGTTGCACTTCATAAGATTCCAAACCAAAACCCGAATCATCTTCCACCTTTGGGGAAAAACTTATACTCACTGACCCCGATTTCGATCCACCTAGACTTAATTCATGCCCAAATATCTTAGGAAACGCCTTTGCTTGTACAGAATGCAAACCCCCAAATATATTTTCAATCCTCTGTATTACACTCTGCTCTTCAGGAATCGATTTAACCGAACCAAGTTCAATAACCCCAGCTTTCACAGGAACAAATAACACCGTCCTAAACCCAGCTAATTTTGCCAAAAACGATCTAGACTGATAATGATCTGAATAATTTGCCAAATCCAAAACCCAAATCGATCTCCCAGACTTATGCGACTGCCCAGGACTGGAAGGCAAATCGCATCGAAATGAATAATACATCGACGTGAAGTAGAACATATCCAAATCCGTCAAGACATCTAACCTCACCGCGTAATTATCCTCCTCGGATCCCCCAAAACACGCATGAAGCTTCCGAAGAACCCTCTTCTTCGCCTCTTCTTGCTTCTCCGCTACAAGATTTCCACAAGAACCACCTCCATCCCCAATTTCACCGCCTTTCAGGCCTCGGCAATGGCCGTCGCCCCAAATTAAAACATTTTCACCGGCTTTCGACCTCGAAAGTTGCCAGAAAATCGCGTAGTTCCAATCCGAAACATCAACGAAACGGGAGATTGCCTGCCGCACTCCCGTTTCGCCGGCGAAGGCGGCAGCCCCCGGCGGCCTAACTAATTCTGACAATATATTGTCAGAAGCCGAGGAGATAAAGTATTCGCAGGCTTCAGTTCCCACCACCGATTCCACCATGGCCTTGTCTTCTTCATTTACCCAAAATTTCTCACCCATCTCTCTCACTATATATATATATAAATACGTTTTGGGTCACAAATGGTTTTGCTGAAACCCTAAAGTCCCCAATCT
Organism: Hamamelis virginiana; assembly: GCA_017140935.1. Lineage (NCBI taxonomy): Eukaryota > Viridiplantae > Streptophyta > Magnoliopsida > Saxifragales > Hamamelidaceae > Hamamelis > Hamamelis virginiana. The sequence goes on from JAESVK010068816.1 coordinate 18,289, forward strand.
GGAAGTCTTAAACAAGTTTCAGAAGTAGAAGGCCAAAACTTCTCACCATCTCTCTCTCTCTCCCTCTCTTTCTCTCTCTCTATACGTACATATAAGAAAATATATTTTGGGTGACAAATGGTTTTGCAGAAACTCTAAAAAGTCCCAATCTAGAATTCGTCAACAAGTTTCAGGGAAGATACAGTGTAAAAGTAGTTCACAAGACAGAAAGATTGTAATTAAGACAAAAATAATTCGTTACCTGTTGAACTGGAGCTTCAAGATTCTCCATTCCATTTTCCCCTGGCTCTAGATCTGAAACCTAGGTTTTCGAGGGCTGTATATATATATATATATATATATAAAGTATGTAAATTAATATTTATTGTGTCATGTGATTCATGAGGATAGTTCTAGGCGCTTAAGCAGTGCCACTTGTTAGAGTGAGCGAGCTTGGCCTTGATTCATTGTATTGGGGTGTACTGTAAAAATTGCCAACCCTTACTTTCTTTTCAAGCTATGTGAGATTTTTCCGACTGAAACTAGCTATTAATATCCGGATCATGGATTGTAAGGCGTAAATCTTATTTCAAAAGCTTTATTCAGAATACAGGACTTAGTCTGGTACGCTCAAACTAGTTTAGGATACCTGTACAGTAAAAATAAAAAAAAATTAAGAAAAAAAATTTGTTGGGGAAATAAAATTGGGGAGGGAAACAAACAAATGGGCTAATTCTCCTTTAAAAAAAAAAAAATACAATTCAAAATTCATTTATGAAAGAAAAATATGATCCTATGAGCCAAAGTTCATTTGGACTTATATTTATTCTATATCAATTAACGCTCTGGAAATTGAACTAATGACTGAATCCATAAAATAAAATTAAAAAAAAAAAATCAAATTTAGAAACTTTTGTATCTTAAAACGTAAGTATTATTAAAATTGGATAAAATGTTTTTAAATTTCAGAGTCACGACAATTTCTCGCTCTTCATGAATTGGTCATTTTTCACAATGATGATAAAGTAAGTTGATGTAAATGGTTATCATGTGATCTATTTAAAACTTTTAACCTTAATGTTACCATTTTTTCATGGGTTTTAAGTATTTTATTCATTAAATACAATAACAATTTTCAATCTCAAAAATATAAAATTATATATATATATATATATATATATATATATATATATATATATATCAAGGGTAAAAGGAGCATTTCATATTTTTCATTAAGGGCATAACCTTCTTAAGATTTATGGTGAATTCATAATACTCCACTAGGTTATTGGATGGTCAACTAGAAGAGAATAAAGTGATTGTTGGGGGGGAGTTTGGAGTCCACTGCTTTTAACAAAGCGTTCATGGGTTCAAGGCTTTAATAGGATGGAGTCATTTCTAAGCTCTATACCCCATAAAAATTTGGAAATGAATGTAGCAAAAGTGATTCTTGGCTCAAATTTATGCCCTTATTGTTGAGGAAGCTACTTAAATGTGTAATTTTATTAAATATAAGAACTGAAAAAAAAACATAATAATAATCCCAGGGTGGATAGTTCAGTGGCAGAGCTAAGAGCGTACCAAGTTCCTTGGACCCGTGTTCGACTCCCACTAGCTGCTAATATATGGGGCCACTGATCACAAGTCTTGTTCGGAGTGCATAATTTAGTCTGGTACGTGCAAGCTGCCCTAAGATACTTGTATATTAAAAAAGAAACAAAAGAAAAAAAAAAAGAGAAAGAGATAAACACAATCTTTACTCTGTTGTGGAAAAAGTTAGCTAAGTTAGTACTTTAAATTTAGAAATGGATCCAACAAAATTTATGCTTGTGAGTATGTACATGTACATATATAGGATCTTTAGATTAGGGGAAAAGCAATAAATAAAAAACAAAAATTCACGGGAACTCCTATGAAAAGGATTAATTAGGTAATTTCTTACAAGTGTGGATCTTCTGCCTCCATTCCCTATAGCCATGTTTTAAAAGATTGATTTTGAGAGGGAAAGTGGATAAGGAGTAGGAACAAGGAGATCTGTGCTCGTTTCTTTTGTATATAGAATTAATAAATGTAGGATTTTGCGTGAAGAGTTTTGCTTCTTTTGCCACCAATTAAGCCCACTGGATATGACTTTGATGCTCAAGGAGTTTTAATCTACAGTTGTTAGAAATTCCTTGCCAAACATTTCCAAGTGTATAGCTTTGTATTCTAAAGTCCAATTTAATCTCATATCAAAAGTTCCTAAACAAACTTATTTAAATTATGGACAATTTTATACCATGAAGGATCCTTCGAACCCGGAGTTCTATAAATGCTCGTGTTAAAATGGGT